>NCSJ02000014.1:0-287861 GCA_002812745.2 Scytalidium lignicola
AGAAAGAATATGAAGTTAAGAAAATCATTAATTATAAATATATTATAAGAAACTATAATACTTAGTTAAATAAATAGAATATCCAGAAAGTAAGAATGAATAAGAACTTACTTTTAATCTCATAAGTTATAAAGAGTTATTAAAGATATATCACCAAACTTATCCTAGAATGGATTTCCAGGTGATAGAATTATAAGGTCAGAAAGAAAGAGGTTGACAACAAAGNAAAAAAACTACATTTAAGTTAATAGAATACAACTCTGGAGATTATAAGGAATTCTGTTTCTCTTATCTCTTTTTCTTTTTTGTAATATCTAACTTGTTAAGAGTTTTCAGCTTATAACAAAGCATTTTGCTAGTGTACTTTTGAAGAAAGTTTTGTTACTTATGAAGCTAAGCAAGACAAGTTGCCTTTTTGGTTATTTCCTAGGAAATGAAGATTAAAGCTTGTATAGTTTTTTCCTCTTCCTTATCTAAATATACTTTTTCTTATTAGTAAACATTTTAAGAGGAAATAAGCAAATCATCACAATCACATCTTTACTTACACTAGGCATACTTATTACATCTACTTGAATCAGAAACCATTTTACAAGTTTTACTGTTTTGTTAACAAAAAGAACAAGGAGATATTTTGATATTATTATCCTTAATATAATCTCCTAGACCTAACCTTTCTTTGTATTTCCTTGATCTTCCTTTTTCTTCTAGAACAATATCGTCAGAATACAAGCATTTTGGTGGCATGTTGAAAAGGAAGAATGGATTGACGAGCAATGAAATTATTCATGACGATAGTTAAGCGTTGGGGCGATGCTAATGCAGAAAGAGGATAATGTTACGGGTTTTACCTAACAAACTGATTGGTGTAGGCCTGAGGCTCGATACACAGCAGAGTGTATATAGAGAACCTAGCAATCACGTGACCAGGACCCGGGGGACCCAGGGGGGTCCAAGGGGTCCATGGACCTGGGGGACCTGAGGAGGTCCAAAGAGTCCAGTTGGATTTCATTATCTATATAAGCACACTGTAAGAACATGAGAAGAGACTCCTCGTGTTCAACCTAAATACATTACTAGATCCTACCCTTGACTTAGTCGCCTGCTTGTGTGTCACACGTTTCCGTTGTCCCTGAACATCTACCTTACCCTTGGCTATCCAGTGACCTGGATGGCGTAGTTTTGTAACATTAAACCTTTGTTGAATAAGCTTTGGATTTTTGTATTTAACTTATTGATAGCTATATTTGCGAATATATTTAGTCGTTAACTCAGCATGACAGCTTAAAAATTGCTGAACCTAATTTTTGCTTATAAGTAGAGGAGAAGTAGGTTCACCACGCTTAGAAATCAAAATATCGGCCATTACTTGTACATCTGAAGGTCTAGAAGGCATTCCTTGTTTGCCTATAGAGATGACCTATTCTACTAAAGATTTCTCCTCAATTTGAGTCATCCTGAACTTTTTGTTGTAAGTAGTAGAAACCTCAGGATGTCTATGCATTCGATCAAACAAAGTTGTAAGAGGAACATCAAAATTACGTGATGCAGCTCACATTGATTTGATTTTCTTGTTTTTGAGCACGTTTATAGCAAGAAGGATTCTTCCTTCTTGTTGTTCATGTGGCCTTTTTGGCATTGAAGCGCGTTGTGGTTGAGTAATAATCAATACAAAATTGTAGGTGTTGATGAATTCAACATTTGGAGGGGAAGTGTTCGGTAATACAGGGTGTTCGGTAATACAGGGTGTTCGGTAATACCGGGAAATACGTTACTCAAATCAATCAATCAATATGTTTATATAAATTTCAACTGGAGAAGTCACGAATAAGCGAGCCGTCAAAGTCGTCCACACTGTCAAAACCGCTAAGAGCTTTATTTGACACCATAAAATATACTAAGAGTAATGTAAATCTTGAAAATTCATATCATTCATTTTTTAAACTCTGTATATAGCAAATTCACTCCCGTCACTCTACTGCGGCACGCCGCGGCCGTTACGTAGTAAATTTTCTCAACAGACGTATGTAATATATCACACCGAAAATCCAACCATAGAAGAAGAATAAGTAAAAGGTGTAGCCATAAAACATAGACCACACCAAATGAGTGGGACGAGAAAAGTTGATGAGACCTGACCGGGTCATGACCTGCCTTCCCAGCCGGGACAAAACTCCATACCCAGACACCATATCCTTGCTACTCGACAATAATTTTTTGTAGTTAGTAAAGATTCGAAAGTTTCTGTGTTTCAAGTTTAGTAAATGTTATTTATCTCTGGTGAGCGTCATCAGCCAAGGTGCTCAAGTAGAACAATAGAAAGTGTCGTTAACGTACCCGGCCCCGCCTGCCATTGACCTGTTCCTGCTGTTGCATGTAGCCCATCCCCTGAACCGCACCCATACCGGAATATCCATATGCTCCTAGGCCCATAGCCATGCCTGGCGGACCAAACGAGTTCTGACCCAACATAGGACTAGGTGCCATCTGCGGAGGTTGAGCAGGGTTGGCATTCTGGAAGCCGCCCTGGTTGCGGTAATGTTCGATGGAAGGGCTAGAACTGCCATATCCTGCAAAGCCTGGCTGGACAGTAGGGTAATAGCCAGTTAGAGGTGGAGCGGCTGCGCGTGCAAGTAGTTGCTGTTGATATTGAAGCTGCTGCATATTGAGCGAAGGGATTGGAACATTTGATGGTGTAAACATGGTTGTCTGAAGTCCGTAAGGCTGGAATGCCGGCAGATTCGATTCCATGCTATCCTGTCTCTGCATACCCATATCATACTGGGATTGCGGAACCTGACCGTAGAATTGATTGCCATATTGTGGTGGTGGCATATGACTATTAGGCTGGGCATGATTCGATGCAGGTCGTTGCCGCTCATTAGAGTGATTATTTGGGGTATTATCCCGATTTGGCCCCACGCTTCCATTACGGGTCGATAATCCAACCTCATCCATTAGGCGCTTGTAACCTTGAGCAGGTTGGACCTTTAGTCGTTGAAGAACGTTCCGGACGNTTTTCTACAACCTGAGATCGAATGCTCTCGTCGAAGAAGGGTGTTGTGAGGACCTTGAAAATAAAGGTTGCTCCGCAGGTATGATCACTCAGTATAGCCTCTAAAGTATCGTTGTTTGAAGAAAAGAACAGAGCTTTTAGGATGGTATCTCGAGCCTCAGCCTCTAACTTTTGATTAATGACTTTTAGCACTGTAAGGTAAGCAACCTTATGAGTGCAGAGGTGAACAAGATGGGGCACAAGTTGGGGTGCAAGAACAGTTCGTCTTTGTGGGAATGTGCAAGTATCAAGGAACCAGGTAAGAAGTAATGCACCATTTGCGTTCGTAGCTAGCTGCACGCTGTGCAAAGCGATAGCTGCAGCAAGAGTGCGTTGCTGGTCTTTTGTGGCATGGTGGCTTTCTAGGCAAGCTCTCATAGCTCTCGCTCCAAACCTGCCTTGAGAAATCTCCCACATCTGGCTTAGCATTGCTTCAAAGATGAAATCATTGTAAGGCGAGCCAAACTTCAAACAACACTGGAGGACATAGTTTCCATATTGATCAAGGAATAATGGTACCGTATATGGCCTTAGGTTACCAAAAATCATTCTCATCTGCTTAGGCGTCTTGCAGACGTCGATGATCTTTTGAGCTGCCCACGTACCATTCTTGTGCACACCGATTTCAGCCATATGGGGTGCAATTTCGGTCAACATAGCGTCTCTCAAATCGTCGGAGCAGTGTTCGAAAAGTTTCTGGACCACAGTGTTACCAAGATAATCTGAGGATAACTCTGCTATCTCTGGAAGCATATCCACAGCGATGCCCTCGATTTCTGTTTGCGTCCAACTTTGATTGTCTATCCGCTTACGGATATCCCGGAGTTTAGGAGCATCGTGGATTCTGTTGTGAGCAGGCTCCGGAATCGCTGGAATTTCGGATTGATACCCGTCATACTGAATAGCCTCCTGTAGGTTGTGAGATATTTTGATTTGGTCGTCTTCGGTAGCTCCAAAATCTCTAACAATTTTCAGGATATCTCCTTTCATGTCTGCGAGAGTTGGCATACTAAGAGGGGCAGTTGACGGACGAGAGATACCGGAATTGTGTCCTGAGGCTGCGTCTGCTCCACTGCCACTATCTTGTCCCTTCATGAATGGATCCGGACTAGGCGAGGCTACAACTCCATCAGGCCCTGGTGTGCCAGATGGAGAAGGCGGCTTGGCAAAGTTGATACGGACTGGTCCTGCACCCGGGAAAATCTCCTTTCCATTCATCATTGCCTTAGCGGAGATAGCACTTTCGAGGCGCTCGAAGTTGACAAAACCGCAGTTCTTGTGAGTTAAAACACGAGCTGAGATGATTGAGCCATGTGATTTGAACATCTCCGTAAGGGTGGACACGGTCGTTGACGATGGGATACTACCCAACCAAAGAGCCCGTGTTGGACCCTCCAAGTTATCATCGGGATTTAGATGCCCCTCGTTATGGCTGTTTGATCGACCTAGGGACATAGCTTGGACAGCATCCGAAAGTCCATCATATTCTTGTGGAGTTAAATCTGTTGCATTCATAGTATTATCCATTCGGGTAGGGGTTGGATAATAATTTCGGAGCAGTCTTGAAGCTGGCGACTCCAAAACACCAGCTGTCCTTGCTCTCGGTCTGTTCGACGTCGCCTGATTCGCAAAAGCTTGAACAGCTAGGTTGTGTTGTTGAATGGCAGCATTTGTTGCTGCCAGTTGAAGATGCAGCTGCGCCTGTTGAGCTTCATAGGGAGTCATGTTTCCAGTATCGTACTCATCATCACCATCCTCGGCATACTTTTCCTTGGCATTGACCGAATACGACCGATATCTGTTGGCCTGTTTGGTAAGATCGGCAATGTTTGCTAAGAACGGATTTGCCAATTGTGCTCGGGGAGGCTGCGGAGTATCTGCCAATCCGAGATAGTCCAACGTACGCATCTGCATATCATTTTCGCCGGTGCCTTCTTTCGAGAATGCTGATTGAGTGGGAGAACTAGGCCCATTTGATCCTTGACTGGCAATGCTCGCAAGCGTCGAAGTCCTCTCACGACCCGAAGACCAATTTGTAGAGAACACAGACGGACCGAATGGACCATTGGCACTAGCGTATTGAGGACGTTGGGGCATTGAACCGGCTCTTAGTCGAGAAAGTAGAGCAGCATTGTTGGCTAAAGTTTGTTCTCCAATATCTCCAAGGCCTGGGGAAGGTGTCTTAAAAGGACTCCGCGAGGGAGAAGGTCGAGATGTATTTGCAATTAAGGGTGGTAGTCCGGCAGCACCATTGTTCGCTCCACCGGGGGAGAAGCGAGAAGGAACCGTACCCGCACGTGCTCGACGTGCCTGTGGTAAAGCTTCCGCAGTCGGGAGTTGCACATAGTCAGGGAAACCATCGGTTGGAGACTCTGGGATGTTTTCACGAAGGGGTGTGGAATTGCCGCTGGTAGGAGGTCCCCACACGTTGACGGGTAACCCTTCTTGTGCCTGGATTTCCCTTGCTCTATCGAAAACCAGAACATTAGTTTGCATCTTGAGAACAAGCACATCGATGGTATCATACCTCTTTGAATACAACCTGCTTGCACTACCGAGTTCATGCGACGGAGAACCAGCCCCAGATCGCGAGTTACCCGCCATTTTGCCTGCAGAGTTCAGCGCACCTGGAATTCCAAATGGAGATCGTAAGGCACCACCACTGGTCGGTTCTATAGGAGAGGTGCTGGTGGTCGATGATCCTGATCTAGGCAAACTAGAACCTCCTTGTGAGAGATATCCCAGATTCAAGTGCTCCCTCCCAGATGACATTATAGATTATCCGTCTACCTAAGCAAGTCTCGATTGTGTCGAGAGATGCCAGAGATGGGTTGGTGAAAATAAATTGTATTCGCAGCGATCCGTAGGCCAACACCGAAAAAATTCGTAGAAATTATTGCGACAAGGTCTAGAGCGCAAATATGATGTTACCTATCGACAAGTATTATCTAGCACAGGAGTCCGAATCTGAAAGTTGCGCTTTTGCACTGCCCGGAAATCTTGTAAGGATCGTGTGGCTTAGTTCAAGCGTAAAATTCGTCAACGGAGAATCGAGGTATTAAAAATTGAGGAGTCTGCAGAGACCAAACCGATACCGATGCAATGAGACTCGTGAAGATCCGTATTGAATGAGGGTCGATGGCCGATAGGGATCGGTCGTCCGTGAAGCACTCGCCAGCAGATGTGGGAGGATGAGACGATCGTGCTTGGATTAAGCTTTTCGAGTCCAGGAAAGAATCGAGTGGTTCTCCTGAACCTTCCGAGGAAAGAATAATGCTGTGTAGAAAATACAGGAAGTCATTAAACAGGGGGAATTGAAGTTGAAGACACCGAGGCGAGGGCGAGGAGATGAAAAAGGAGAGAGATTGAGGTACGAAGGAGTTGTGGATAGAGGGTTGGAAGTTCGAGGTGTGCGGGCGACTTTGCGTAGCTGGTTCGTTAGCGGAACACTGTTTCAAAACCTCCCTGTCAATTCTGATGTTGACAACCGCCGGGCACCTGAAAAAGGAACTTTCAACCAAGTTACGAGGAGAACACGCGTCTAGGGAGCATTCTACGGATGTGATGGGCTTGAGGATGAACTGGATATAATAATTTTTTTTTGCTACTCTGCCTTCTTGCCGATTTCCGCTTACACACCAAACAGTACAAGTGGCCACCTGTGCTGCGTCATTTGGGACGATTTCTCCAGAGCATCCGGGACCAGAATAAAAAACCCCTAGGAGACTCGACTGCCCGTCTCACGATCTGTCAATTATAACCACAAATGCCAATGGACACAGTATTTTAGAATCATGACTGCGGATCTGCTCGTGACGCTGCTGAAGAATTTGTGATTCTAACCGCTTGCCTCAGTTTTCTGTGATATTGCTTCTTCACTGGACTGGACTGGACTGGACTTGCTCAGTTCTGATCCTAACCATGAACCAGCACCTATTCGTTCATCTGCAAAGCGAATCAATCCCCATCAAGACAGCACTTCGGGTCCATCCGCGCGCCCTGAAGGGCATCAGTAGGGACAGATCATCAGCAGGCGGCTAGGAGTGCTTCCTTTCCACCGTGACTTTTCTACATCCGACAACGCCGCAAACGGTCATCAACTCTTTTGTACTGTACTTGAGTTTGTGAATTTCCAAATCAACAATTCCTGGAGGTCTGTCTAGCCTGAAGAAAAAGCAGCATACCGTACCGTAGATTATGCTGTGTTGTGCTGTGCTGTGCTGTGCTGCCCCTTCCCCCTCAGTGGCCTCTACAGTAGTTATCGAGATCTAATGCTACCCTGTGATGCAAGAAGTGCCCCTTGAGGCTTGGCTTCGTCTAATAAAAGCTGTTCATCGCACCACTCCACACGCTGCATAACCCGGACAAGAAGGGTCCTTTTCGGGTACGTGATTGTTCCCGGAGAGTAGGGGCGCTCAATACGATCCAGGAAGCCACTCTCGAAGCCATCGATGCATTGTGATTCAAGTCATCGCGTACGTGTTCTCGTCTGCAACGATTCTCGGGCACCATGATCGAAGGATATGGCCCGTTGATTGACGCGACCAGGCGAGGATTTCCATCTGAAACGTTAGTGCGCATAATCATGCTCGGCCAAAGTTGCCATTGTTCCAATTCTTCTCGTCCCTGTAAGGTTTCGGCCATTCACTAATAGTTAGTCATGATCCTGCCTTGCTGTCCCTGAAGGGGATGTACGGAGTACTGGTAGGAGAGCTCAGGGCTGTGAAAGGGCCACCATGTCATCTGGAGATCAAGTACGGAGTAAGGAGGTGAGAACTCAGGACTGTTCCACAGTCACGATGATAATTGATTCCACTATGATCTCTGAAGAAACCACGTAACTAAGTGCTGACTACGAATGTTTGGTCGTGTACTTGAGAAATATAATCACGTGATGTTACCAAAATGGATTAGTCGCCAATTTTTGCTTCCCCAGGCCATTCGGCATGGGTGGCCGCCTTCCTGGCCTCCCGCAGACCCCTGCACTTTTGTTGACTGACTTCATTTTTGGTGAGCTCTGACTGTAAACCACCACGTAGGCGACCAAGTCGTATCTTCGTCCCCAAGGATGGCAGACTCCGAGGAAGACACGCCCATGCGATCCGATGGACCATCCTCATCAGAAAGCGGCAGCGAGAGTGAGGAAGAGCAAGTAGAGTGGCTAGCAACCGCACGAGAGAAGCGCTCTACCGCGGGGAACAGACTGTCTGCGCTGCTTCAACAGGAGGAACCCGACGATGAGCTTGAGTTGCTTTTCCAGGAAGATGAAGATGATGAGGGATTTGAAGAGGAAGATGGCGATCAATCAGATGTTCAGATGGACTCATCTTCCGATGATGAAGACCAAGGACCTACCGCAGGAGCCGATGATTTAGAAGGAGAGAGGGAACTAGAGCGGCAAAATAGAGTAGCGAGGCAGGCCAAGAAGCGCAAGCTACAGGATGGCATTCCAAAGATATTCCGCAAGAGAGTCAAGATCGATCCTACGGCTGCAGAAGCACCACCTCCACGGCCGAAGAAGAAATCTGAGCGCGCTTCATGGATCCCAACAGCAGGAGACATGCCAACCAGAGCTTCAGCTCGAGGAACTACAAAAAAGAGCAAGGAACAACTGCATGCGCAAATGGTGCATCGCGAGATCAAGAGGCTGAAGCAATTGGAAAATATGGAAAAGGCGCACGCGGCTAAAGAGGCAGCTAAGAAACCACCCATGACACAAGCAGATAGGTTACGGGAAGCTGCGAGAGTGGAGAAGTTGAATGCAAAGAGTCTGAATAGATGGGAAGAGGCAGAACAACGAAGAGAGGAGGAGCAGCGGGCGAAGCTGGAAGCTTTGAACAATCGACAACTCGAAGGCCCCGTTATAACGTGGTGGAGTGGTCTCGCTGAATGGGTTGGAGGGAAATTGAAAAAAGTAGGCAAAACTCTCATAATTGATGCGCCCAAGGAGAAGGTGCCACCAAAAAAGAGAAAGGCGGCGGAGATGGAGGAAGATACTCAAGCTGGACCAACGACAGAGCAAATACCAAATGGAGGTGCTGGCAATAAAGATATTGTTGCTGGAGCATCTGCGGCATCAGACGACACTCCTAACCAGCCTCCTATTGATGCTACTCCAACAGCTAGTCAACAGGTCACTACTGACAAGGCTACTGCTGAGACCAGTGACCCTAAGCCAGTTGCTGATATTAATTCAAATAACGACCTTACCTCGAATGACGCACCGCTTAAGGAACCTGTACAGTCAGAGATAGGAGATGGTGCGTCTGAATCACAAGAACCTCGCCCTCAAGCTGCTTCCAATTATAACGCTGGAGTGCCATTGCCTCCTTCAACTCTAGATCTACCTCCGGCAAAGGATCCTACAAATCCGCCTTTCATCCTGGCTCCACCTCCGGGCTTCAACTATACTCCGTATCCGTATCCATCACTCCAACCACCAAATGCCCCCCATATCAACATGCCTTATCCGTTTCCACTAAACCAACCACCGCTATTTCACTCACAANCCCCCCGAGCCACCCGGTCCACCACCCCCACCCGCAATAGAGCACACCGCAATTAATTACCTAATTCTCTCCAATTTCGATGAAACCGCAATCAAGAACAAAGATGTCCAGACCCAAATCCTCTTCAATCGAAAGTTCCCTAAAGCACATAGTAAGATTCAATCCTCCGCTACTTCCCTTAACTCGAGATGCTAACAGTTGTGATTTAGAACAAAAGCCTCCTGAACTATGTGTCATAACAGCATATCCAGCTAAATTCCGCGATCCATCCACTGGGCTACCTTACTATAATGCTTATGCCTACAGGGAGATCCAGAAGCTAAAGCGGGGCGAATTTAAATGGAGCAAATTTCTCGGTGCTTATGTTGGTATGGGTACATATGCTGCCAGGGGTGTTCCACAAAGGTTTTTGAATCCCAATGCGCCGGGTCCGGTGAAGGAACCTAGTTCTGGGAATGCAGATGCTGCTGGAAGCAATAAGGACGTAAATGCGGATCAAAATCCAAAGCCGGATCCGGATGCGAGTAAACTGGCAAATGGAAATGGGACTGCTACTCCCGCTGAAGGCAGTTGATTAATGATCTATCCGTTGCTGAATTTCGTTCTTCGTCTAGGGCTAGCCACTTGAGAGGAATATATCGAACCAAAAGACATTAAGTTTGTCTTCGCGCCTTACTGCCTATTCGAGACTGAGGCAGAGACATTTAATCACTACTGCATATCTATCGAACTCTACTTTGTAACGACAAATCATTGTGGAAGCTGGTATAGATGTATTCTCGAATACTTCCAGAAAGCCACGTCAAAAATAGTAGCCGGGTTTATTGCATGGAACAAAAACAGCAGGGAACAGAAACAGTGGACACGCCGTTTCTACCCTAAGTGGTAATCATACCTATGCAAAGGAGTTTTGGAATTCGTGTAAGACTATGAGGTTCTTCACCTTGTATGTTAATATTGGGTGGAAGATGGATTTAGCGCAGGACCCCATCAAGCAACGAAGGTGTGAAACACCTGGATCTTGGTGACTATGTATGATTAGCACAAAAACAAACAATAGTATTACCCAACACATTTGGAATTGGATGCATTGATATATAAACTATAAAGACTCTTTCAGGGCCTCCTTTAGTCTTCATCAACCTTTTCGTACTCAGCATACATGGTAACTCTAACTAAGAACGACCGATGAGGTAAAATTAGCCTGAACGATGAAACCAAACCTTCAACCTTACCATGCAATCCTTTCCGTCAACTTAGTTTTATTCTATCAAAGCACCAAAAAGTAAAAGCAAAAATATGTACAGGTTGTCTGCCTCTCACCACTGACTTAACCATTCGTTTGATGGTTTGTGGTTAGTCAGCAGGATGTTTAAGTTGTTTCTCGTCGTTTTATACGTATATATTCCAGTATCACTCATGGTTAGCTCACAAGAGTTTTGAGTTTACGCTCCTAGTAATGATAATGCTTCTTAAACAAAACGATGAGTATAATTTATTGCTACTTGTCTAGTTCTCTTTACTTCNTTTTTTTATGGGTATCTCATATCTGTTGATCATGTGCTACTCATCTTTTGGCTCTTTTTCGTTTCTGTGACTCTGGTGGAATCTGGATTCAAGACTTTTACCTTTTACATGAGCATGTACTCCTTTTCTACCTTTCTTAAACCTAGTCTTCAAAATGCCGTCGNTTTTTGAGCTGTCTCTCTCTCTCTCTCTTTCCTGAAGCCACGACTTTGGTAGCATGCTACACTTATACCTAAAAACCCTGTAACAGCAGCATAATTTTAAAAGGCTAGAAGATATAGTTCGTTACATCATGCCTAAGCACTATCCTCCAAGATGATAATCTTGACTCTACAATATTAAGCAGCAACCACTCTGCCGGCCGCAATGTCCACAATTTTTAAGCAAAGAAGTGAATCACTGCATTCGGCGGCCATATTCTTACAGATATAAATTATACAGCATACTAGAAAATTCCGTATTCTTCAATCGACAATTCAATATACAAAATCAAAACAATAGCATAATTGGAAAGGATAATTCACCACTTCAGCCAGGTAATTGCTATATTCACTCCTATAGTAAGTCCTTGTAAATCAACTATTTTACACACGATCGATAACTTCCGAACAGAACAGTTCCATATATAAATTAAGAGATATTTTTATGGTGTACAACATTTAGAAATCGTACTGGACCCAGTGTACCGCATTATAAGGACTGTAACGATTGCGAGACCGACGGTGCAATCATAACAGAAACATTAAACACTGAGGCTCAATATGATATTTGGAACGTTTTTGAAACCGCTCATATATTCCTACTAGCTTAAGAAAAGTCTAGGAAAAATTAGAACTTTGATCGTTGGATCATGATTCTGCTATTAACGAGATATATGATTAATTCAATTCAGAATGGAATGCATTTTCGTCCCGACATGACGTCTTTGAAATTTTAGATTCTCAATAAACCCTGATGTATGCATCTTATAACCACTATAATGTAAAGATATTAATGAAAACAGATCAAGATTTTAAAGTAAAAAGTATTAAGCAAGACCTAACCAAAGCTTGTGCAATGGAGGGAGACTCTACTCCGGTGTTAGAAGGAGAAGCGGCTGCATTAGGAATGGGATTTGACAAGCTCGGGATGCTTGTAGATGATCCCGGAGAGTGTGCCGTGAAGACACTAGAAGGAGGGGCCTCTGGGACGTCCCAAGGATCCGATGTAGAAATCATGGAAGTTGAAAGTGACACGTAGAATAGAGCAAAGAAGGTGGATCGGACATAAAGTGGCGCGGACAATGAATAATGTAAGATGGTATGTATTTCTTAGAATCTCACATATTTACAACATAAGCCATATTTCAATTTCATCAATAATTATTATACATCAAATAATCATCTTTCCCATTAAGTATCGAGTAAATCCTAGTTCCTCCCCTTCGAAACGTTAATTTCAGAGTTGGAAGTCCCGCCTTGTCTAGAGAGGTTGTGCTGGAAAGGCTTGCTGGAAAAATTAGACTACAGTCCGACTAGTAAAGAGAGTTGGTAGTCTACCTCTCATGTGGTATTTGAATGATCTGAGACCAAAGTCTGCATGTCTGCAGTCACATCCGATTTTCTTACCCATCTCTCTAATATCAGTGAAGATAAATGGCCGGGAGCGTGTAATCAACCATCTCACACCAGACCGGTATAATTAATTTATGCTCATTAAGTATACGTCCTTTGCTGTTTTTTCATATAGAACAGATCCGTCCTCGAACTGCCCAGATTTATAATCTTTGGGCACCCATCCCTATCCTTTTCTAACCTCGTGCATTCAAAACAGTAGAAGGCGTCTGAAATTCCCTCTCCGCCACAGACAACACACTTGTTTTGATAGTTGCCGAAGCTACATTCGTCACATATGCGTACGATGGATGAAGGCCGGACGTAGGAATCGCAAACGGGGCATTTGCCATCGCACTTATCGCAGAGGCGGCCTATTGCAATGCCAGCTTGCTTTCGGCACATTACCAAATCGCTAGAATGATTGTTAGCATTTGACAACCATGATAAAGAGGAGTATATGACTTACGGATGATGGCGAGACATGATTGAATTCTTGAAAGAATGTTAGCGATTGCAGGGGGTTTTCTTTCTTTCTTGAGAGGTGTTCTAAGAAGTTGTTAAAGACTGGTTGTAAATTCAGAAGGATTTGAAGAGGTGAGGTTAATTATGTATCGACGCCACCGAGTTCTGGTCGTTTCTGCTGCTTGGTAATGCACGGACCACCAATCAGCCAAATGCGGAGAGCTTCCGAATCTTTACAGTAGGTCGATCTAGGCTAGACCAAAACCGTATCCTTCCAGTATCAGTCAAGTCATTACGGACAGGACTTTGCGTCCAGGAATAGGGTGGCTAGCCGCAGAATATGGCAGAAAGTATTGGGTATGTTTGATCTTATCTTACTGTCAACTATAGCTAACATTTGCTGCAGTCCTATTTCGTCCGCGGTCATCGTCCCCGAGCCTGAGCCTCTCACCTCGAAGCGCAAGCAGTCTCCTACTCCAGACTCAGTACCCTCCAAACGCTCCAGATTATCTAATGGAGGAAGTGTTGAACCCACTGTTGCACTTCACGCTTCTCCCTCAAGGGAATCGGAGCATCTACCAGAGCCAACTCAAGATGCGCCCCGCGAACTACAGAAAGATGCCAGCCTAGACAGACGAAAAACGAGTGTACAAGAAGAGCGCAAACGCGGTCAACGGTTATTTGGCGGACTTCTCAGCACGTTGAGTCAAAGCGCATCTAATGGACAGCAAAAGCGGCGGCAGGAGATTGAGAAAAGACAGTTAGAGAAAGCAAAGCAACAGAAAGTTGAGGATGAGGGGCGGAGAGCCGAGAAACTTGCGAAACTTAATGGTATACGGAAGGTTGAGCAAATCAAGTTTGATCGAGAGACGGTTTGTGACCTTTCCCTCTTATACAACCATTCAGTAGCTGAGAGGGTGGTGGATATAGATGCGAATACGACATTCGATTTTGCTAGCTACGGCGAACTGTTTGTATACAAAGACGGAACCAAGGCTGGTGAGTGATCATCCTTATTTAGCCAGTGGTGTATTTGCTAAGATTTTATTAGTATTACAAGCCCTGGGAACTACGTCCGGAGGAAGAAGACCGAATCAAGGCTCAGATTGCTGAGGCAGAAGCTGTCATCGAGCGAGAAGTAGAAGAGTTCAACTTAAAACATCCGAAGGATGATGTAACCGCAGAAGGAGATATTAACGGCAGATCTAAGGAGCCGGTGGGTGAAGCTCACGAAGAGTCTCCTTCTGTTCCCATTGTTATTGATGCTACTAATCCCAAGTCTTCACAAGAACCTCTGTCTGAGCCGCCCAAGACGGAGAAAGAGTCTATTGAAGAAAATAATGGCGAAGTCGTTGAGGAAGCCGAGGAGGATACTGTCATATACTGACCATAGTGCGCGCAATAATGGTTTCTTGGTTACGAGAACCTGTGTATTTCTGGGGTTGGCGTCTGCTGGAGCAGGATTCTACGGTGTCTGGCGCTGTTTTGTATAGATGCCATTTTAGATGATGTACTGTATAAGCAGTGGATGATGGATATAAGTTAGTACGTAAGATTACTAACTACGATGCCATGTGCAAGCATAACAACAGCTCTTAAATTCGATGCCATTGTTAAAAAGTTCGAGAGTTCCTGCTCCTTGAATCCAGTGAGCCTTCGGCTTAAAGATAAACCCCGCAGCCGAGGCATCTAAGGCTACCTATCATATGGAACAATTATTACGGACGTACAGTTTCGTAAAACGATTCCGCAATTTGTAAAACTACCTCTGAAACCGAGTGCTACACGTCTTAACCAAGGCTACAGATCGTACTGCTTACTAATATCTATTTTAGTAACTTAACGTATGTGTATAAGACTTCAATCCCGCCCTCAGGTCACATCGATCTCTAAGCTCAACCTATAACATACCTCTTGAAGTATCACAATGGCCACCCAGTCTATTGACAAGATCAGGCCCGACGACCCCCGAGTCCAATACAAAACTGCAAACCTCAATGGTATTACATATAGCTACCTCCTAGCAGAACCCGTCACTCGTCCCAAAGGAGTCATCTTCCTCATCCATGGCTTCCCTGACCTCTCCTTTGGCTGGCGCTATCAAATCCCAACTCTCACAGCAATGGGTCTTCGTGTAGTTGCTCCAGATATGGTGGGCTATGGTGGGACCGAGGCACCGCATGAGCTCAAATACTACACCCACAAACGAATCTGCGATGACATGGCGGAACTAGCTCGCCAATTGGGGTATGAGCGTATTCTCCTGGGAGGCCACGATTGGGGAGGAGCTTTGGTGTATAAATTCGCAATGTGGTATCCGAAGTTGATAGCAGCCTTCTTCAGCATCTGCACACCATTCGCTCCGCTTAACAAAACGTTCAAAGATATGACCAAAAGACCAAATTTCAAATATCAGTTGCAATTCATTGGTTCAGACTTAGAGAAGGTTATTAACGGAGAAGAGAAGATGAAGCAGATGTTGACTGCTCTGTATGGTGGAAGAGGGAAAAACGGTGAGAAAGGGTTCGATGCTAGCCATGGTGTTTACATTGAGAATCTGGGTAAACTAAGTCTTTCTCCACTGTTAAGCCAAGACGAGCTTGATTTCTATGGTAAGAGATATGCACTTCATCCAGATGTCCATGGACCATTGAGTTGGTATCGGGTGCAACAGCTTAACTGGGAAGACGAGAATGCGGCTGGATTTACAAAAGATCCAGCTGATTATAAGTTTGAGATGCCGATGCTATTTATAGGAGCCAAGAGGGATGCCGCTCTGATTCCAAGCATGAGCGTAGGGATGGAGAAATATTTTAGGATCTTAACACGAGGGGAGGTTGATGCTAATCATTGGGCTCTTTGGGAGAAGCCTACTGAGGTGAATCGTCTTATTGAGGAGTTCTTGGATGGTCAAATATCTTCTCTTACAGCAAAGCTTTGAACGCCTAGTATATACCTGCAATGTTGGAACNTTTTTATGTTCTCAATATTAAAAGTCCTTTGAACCGTTGGACATATTAATGAAATGTTTCATAGGGTGTCATATCAAGGAAGACTAATAGCTGACGCGTCACTTTTCCACAAACCAACCACCCCAACTGTTATCCTATATCTAACGCTAGATATATCATTAAGTCTATTTTTAAATCCGTGTTCCTCCAATTATAACCAAAAGGGAAATCAAGATATGGGTTGTCGACGTTCACGTGATTTCCTTTTCATTCATCCATCGATCTTCCCATAAAACAGTATTGACAAAACTTAAATCTAGCAGCTGTCTCAGGCCTCCACCTCAATGCTATTCTAAATATGATAGGCTACATATCTGCTCTTATTCCTATATTAATATTCTTCGCTGGTCCTATATCGAAAATCTTATACGGCTCGGATCGAAATCCATCGGATGCAATCCTCAACCTTAATGAATCTCTTATTGCGACTAACGAGCCTCTGAATTGTCCATCACATAGTTACAAAACGTACATATTTTCGCATGAGCCACTCGTGATATATATAGAAGATTTTTTGAGCGCGGATGAATCTGCTCATTTATTAGAAATTAGGTATCTAACTAATTTTTATTGTTAAAACAAGTAGTTATCAAAATTACCAGCTCAAGAATTTTTGTTTCTCAATCTCTCTATTCCGGATGTTCCGAAATTCGAAACCTCCCTTTTCTGCAAAACCAGCCTCCTTTTGAGTATCTCCTTATTTTCAAGCTCCTCATTCCTTATGTTTCTTCTATCCCCATTTTACTATGTAATTGATATACTCGGAGCTAATATTATATAGCGAAAATAACTATGCTCCGTCAACTATTACCACCGGCAGTGAAACAACCATTGATACCACTATCCGCCACTCTAGTGTGGCTCTTATAGAGCGCAGCGAAACTGTCCGCTGCATTGAACACCGTGCTCGAGCTTTCCAAGGCTGGAACGCTAATCTGCACATCGAGCGTCTTCGGACCCAGTTGTATGGTCCTGGTGGGCACTATGTTCACCATTATGACTGGAGTGGTGCCTGGAGAAGTGTAGACCGTGTAAGTACATTTATGGTATATGTTGATGCGGATTGTAGTGGTGGCGGAACGGAATTTCCTAGGTTGCGGATGCCGAAGGCTTCAGTGGAAGGAAACAAAGTTGAAGAGAAGTGGTGCGAGTTTTTGGAATGTGGAAGCGACTATGAAGGCCCTGACGGAGGAAAATCCGAGAAGGGGGGGACGATTAGTGAAGGCGTTGTGTTTAAGCCGATTAAGGGGAATGCTGTGTTCTGGGAAAATCTCAATAGAAGAGATGGCCGGGGATACGAGGAAACTTGGCACGCTGGCCTGCCGGTGGTTAATGGAACTAAAGTTGGACTCAACATCTGGAGTTGGGGGAAGGTGTAGTGTATAATCTTTTATATAAGTAGCTAAAATTAGATGTTCAGGATAGAATAATCTGTGGATTATGTAGAGTTAGAGTTAGTAGTTCGTCGATGGCATATTGTTTGAATATCACAACGGATTAATTCCGAAAGACTATTTGGAAATGCCGCAACTATCCCGTTTACCTCTGCTATGTGATGGGGAAAAGCTAATGGTTGCAGTTCCGAGATTTGACGGCGTTCTTAGCATATTGGGATGGGAATGTCATGAGCCATGGTTTATAGACACATTTGCTATAGAAAGTTTAGCTAAAGAGAAAGTTTTAGGAAAGTATAAATTATTGTTTGTAGAGAGATGCTATGACATCTATGAGGATCAATTGCCATTGGGCTTCAATAGTAGAAAACGAGTCATGGCAGAAGCTTGCCCTAGGTTTTTGTCTGCCAATTTAATCAAACTGACACAGAAAATGTTATGTGGTTTAGATAGGGTAACATGAAAGACGGATGGGCGAAATACTAACTCTTTGCACACCCTTGCATTGAGAGGAACATAACTTTGTTGGTTGTCTAAAAATGATTCTAGAAGTCATGTGCTGAATGTCTGGACTACAATATCTATCCATCACAGATATTTATGATAAATGTGTTTGCCATCAAGAAAGTTCCTCGGAGGTCTTGTTTGAGATATCTGTGAAGCGTTAAAAGTGCTGGCACCATTTCCTACTGGAATACGGCACGCAGTAAAAGTGACTAAAACACGATACAATCAAATGGCTCGGCTTTAGAAAACAATATCTGCTACTAAATCGATTCACGGAAAGCAAACATGACATCAGAACACTACAGATTTGTTCCACCCTATGCTTGGATGATGCAGCTGCAGGTATATATGAAATACTAGCAAACCTGACCTCAGATCTGGCAGTCAGCCATAAAATGGTAGAAATACTCTCCCTTCTGATGGAACCGTATTTCGGGGTCGTTACCAAAAATCAAAGATAAGGATCGAAGACTGCACTACCGAGAAGAATTTCTAACCGAGACCCAGCAATCCGCAGAAATTGCTATCTTCTTTACTCAACACAATTTAAACCCAGAAACGGATTCAAGCAGAGGGACAGTTGAGGAGCCGGAGAGAATGAGTATCAATGACAAAAGTCTGAGTGATGAGCCATAAGTCTCCAGAGGATCTCAAGAACCACTAGCATATACACAAGAGCTGCCAGGAGTTTTGGAGCCTGCAGGTTTAGCACGACTTCACAAGGTTGCAGACCTTCAAAATTATTTCAGTGCAGGTATTATAATACTGCAGGAAGCGATTCTTATCACTATCAGAGAGGAGCTTCTGGTCTTCTGTGATGATATCGCCGTTGTCAAAAGGCTGTGCATGGATGAGACGGATCTAAAAGAGCTCAGATCTGCACTACATGCACCATTGACGTTCCTGGACCGGGATGAACCCGAAAAATGTGATGGATGGATCAATGTTGTATATCAAAGTCTTCTCAGTTTGATAGACAGCAAATTGCACCATTGGACAGGGCTGAACAACACCTTGAGACGATTTCGCAGTGTCTTATTGGGTGTATATCCAGAGTCCAACACCAAGGATGGCGGGTATGGTAATGATAGGGTCGGGGTGCGATGAGCTCTACAGAAAATGTATGATGAGATCCTATTCACTGTGAACATTGAAAGGCTCGTTTATAAAGTTTTAACGATTCATAGGTACCTATTGATCTAAATCCAGAGATAATCATCCGACAATCTATCCAACAACGCCAACAACTTCCCAAACACCGTTTAATTAGATCCGTAATTGAGTTGCAAATATATCATTTGGCATCGTCATTCATTTGAGGGTAAACTTCTGACCAGCTACCACAGGAGCACCTGCGATCGATTTAACATTCGATTTCCCACACATTGAGCATGCTGAAGTTCTGTTAGAAAGTGTGTGAAGATGTACATATTAGGTCCACGAACCATTAGCTTGGTAAGCACATTTATGACAGAATTTGTGACCTGGATCCACCTTCGTCTTGCACTTTGAGCATGAACTATAACGGCAATTAGCAGCTATCAAACCGTTTAATGAGGAGGTATCCTCTTACCTTGAATAGGCAGCATAGGGATTTCTTGCAGATTTTGATAATAGTTTACTCTGGAAACCTTGTCAGCGACGATGCCCGAAGGGTTATGAAACACAGGACCTACTTTTGTTACACCATTATTACCCAATGTCGCAGATGGCTTCCCAGATTCCTTCGACGAAGCCGGAGATCCATAGTATATTTCACTCTTTTTCTTGACCCCAGGAGTTGCCAGTGTTGTGGTCTTCATCACTTTCTGACACTTTGCGCACACCATCTTGATAGTGAGTGGGTTAGAATAGGGTCGTTCTGGAACAGACTTGTAGTGACGTTGTGGCGACAGAAATGCATATTGGTGGAGAAGACGCTAAGGCGGTTTCGGAAACGTTAAAGTGGCCAGACAGGGATTAGTAGCGACTATACTAAGTTTGGTGCGTAAGCCCTTATTTTGGGAGCTGCTGATGGACATCACCATTCAGTCCCAGCGTTCGTGTTAACATGTTCTTTAGCGGTGGTACTTGACATCTTGACGGTGGTCTGTTCTAACTCAAATCTTAGATGCGGGTCTTGTCACGCTATATAAAATAGGATCTACCGACGAATTGGAGACCGTTGTCTTGAGCCTCGTCAGCACCTCGGATCCCAAAGGAGGCTATGCAGCTTGGACTTGAATCCTTATTTTTGGCAATTTGCGACGACAGCACGAAACATTAACAAAGAGACTCGAAGAACAACGAGATTGAATAGCAACTCCTTCCTTATCCTTGAGCGCAAGTTGCGCATCGTTTCTTTTGAACGAGCTTCTTAGCAGCTGCTTCCAGCATGGCTGGACGGCCCCATGGACAGTCTTCGAGCAATCACGATGATCTCCTTCTCGACCTAAACGATGATGAGCAACCTGTGTATCATGAAGGGAAACGACCTACTCTAAACGACGATGACCTTTTGCGAGCTTACAACGCTGACCACGACCCAAGTAATCCGCGCCCTTCTGTTTCTTACGATGATTTTGTTGGAGGTGGAAGTTCTGCAGCAAGGGATCTACCAGGTGGCCCAGGGACTCTTTCGGTTAGTTCTGCTGGACCATATTCGTCGAGTCGAGATAGAACATATAGTCAGAGCTCTGGACTAAACAATTATCAGCGATATGCAGATGATATGGAGGATTACCCTGAAGATGGCCAGTCAATGTATTACCAACAAGGCGGGGCCATTGGAGATGGACCTGGGCATATGGGAGGAAAACCAAAGAATCGAAACAGCGTCTTGGGTATGGGAGGGGGACTGATGGGAAGGGCCAAGAGCATGCTTGGAATGGGACCACAGTACTCGGAAATGGACTTGCCTTTAACAGAAGCAGGCGCAGCTGCACACTCGGAGAGTCACACAACAGATGCTGAGGCACAGAAAAGAAATAAGTTTGATCTGGGGAATTTCAAGTTTGGGTTTGGTAGAGGGAAGGTGGATCCTTCGACGCTGGGCCCAAGAATAATACATCTGAACAACCCCCCGGCAAACAGCGCGAATAAATACGTGGACAACCATATCTCTACTGCAAAATACAACTTTGCAACCTTTGTCCCGAAATTCTTGTTCGAGCAATTCTCGAAATTTGCCAACTTGTTCTTCTTATTTACAGCCGCACTGCAGCAAATACCCAACATATCTCCTACCAACAAGTATACCACTATAGGTCCTTTGATCCTTGTGCTTGCGGTCTCTGCAGGAAAAGAGGCTGTTGAAGATTACAGGAGAAAGACATCTGATAAGTCATTGAATAATTCAAAAGCACGAGTTCTGCGTGGATCATCTTTCGTCGACACGAAATGGGTGAACGTTGGTGTAGGTGATATAGTAAGGGTAGAATCAGAGGAACCCTTCCCGGCAGACATTGTCTTATTGGCGAGTTCGGAGCCCGAGGGTCTTTGTTATATTGAGACCGCCAATCTAGATGGAGAGACGAATCTCAAGATCAAGCAGGCCATTCCTGAGACTTGCGTTATGGTTAGTCCAAGTGAACTTAGCAGACTAGGTGGTAGGATCCGTTCGGAACAACCAAACAGTAGTCTTTATACATATGAAGGAACTTTAACAATGGCTGCTGGTGGAGGAGAGAAGGAGCTTCCACTTCAGCCCGACCAACTTCTACTTCGAGGTGCAACTCTACGAAATACTCCTTGGATCCATGGAGTGGTTGTCTTCACTGGCCACGAGACGAAGCTTATGAGGAATGCTACCGCAACCCCGATCAAAAGAACAGCTGTTGAAAGGCAGCTTAACATATTAGTTCTACTTTTGGTGGGCATTTTAATTGCTTTGAGTGTTGTCAGCTCAGTAGGAGATCTTGTCATCCGATCTGTGCACGGAAAACAGCTTTCTTATCTGGGATACTCGGCATCGTCCTCAGTATCGGCTCAAGTAAAGAACNTTTTTCTCTGATATCTTCACTTACTGGGTGCTGTATTCCGCTCTTGTTCCTATATCACTCTTTGTTACGGTGGAACTTGTTAAGTATTGGCAGGCTATACTTATCAACGATGACCTGGATATGTATTATGACAAAACGGACACCCCCGCTGTTTGTCGTACGTCAAGTTTGGTTGAGGAACTAGGGATGGTTGAATATATTTTCTCAGACAAAACTGGTACACTGACTTGCAACCAAATGGAGTTCAAACAATGTTCCATTGCAGGTATCCAATATGCTGCGGACATACCTGAGGATCGCCGAGTAACTGTACAAGATGGAGTGGAGGTGGGCATTTTCGACTTTAATAGATTAAAGGAGAACCTTGTCAACCATGAATCTTCAGTTGCTATCCACCACTTCCTGGCTTTACTTTCAACCTGTCATACTGTTATCCCCGAAAGAAATGATGAGAAGGGCGGTTCTATCAAATACCAGGCGGCATCACCAGATGAAGGGGCTTTGGTTGAAGGAGCTGTCTGGCTGGGTTACCAATTCACAGCGAGAAAGCCACGATCTGTAATGATCAGAGCACAAGGCAAGGAGTTGGAGTATGAGCTACTGGCGGTATGCGAGTTCAACTCTACTAGGAAACGAATGTCTGCTATTTTCCGTTGTCCTGATGGGAAGATCAGATGTTACTGCAAAGGAGCCGATACGGTTATTCTTGAGCGTCTCAACAACGATAACCCTCACATCGAAGCTACATTACAGCATCTTGAAGAGTATGCGTCAGAGGGTTTGAGAACTCTATGTCTTGCCATGCGAGAAATTCCCGAGCAAGAATTCCAACAATGGTGGGCTGTTTTTGACAAGGCACAAACTACTGTCAGTGGTAATCGAGCCGAGGAGTTAGACAAAGCCGCAGAGCTATTGGAGAAAGATATGTATCTCCTTGGTGCTACCGCTATCGAGGATCGCTTGCAAGATGGTGTTCCGGAGACGATTCATACCCTTCAGGAAGCAGGGATTAAAGTGTGGGTTTTGACCGGTGATCGTCAAGAGACTGCTATCAATATTGGCATGAGTTGCAAACTGATCAGCGAAGATATGACACTGTTGATCGTTAACGAGGAGTCTGCTGCGGCTACAAGAGACAATCTTCAGAAGAAGCTAGACGCTATTCGGACTCAAGGAGATTCTAGTATTGCTTTGGATACCCTTGCCCTTGTGATTGATGGCAAGTCCTTGACATATGCGCTCGAAAAGGACCTGGAGAAAAACTTCCTAGATCTCGCTGTCATGTGCAAGGCTGTGATTTGTTGTCGTGTCTCGCCCCTACAAAAAGCTTTGGTAGTCAAACTCGTCAAACGTAACCTCAAGTCTATTCTTCTGGCTATTGGAGATGGCGCCAACGATGTATCCATGATTCAAGCTGCGCATATCGGTGTAGGTATTAGTGGAATGGAAGGTCTTCAGGCTGCCCGAAGTGCCGATGTCGCCATTGGCCAGTTCAGATATCTAAGGAAACTATTACTGGTACATGGTGCTTGGAGTTATCACCGGATTAGCAAGGTCATTCTTTATTCTTTCTATAAAAATATTACTCTCTATATGACTCAATTCTGGGTAAGTAATGTCCTTTGTGTCTAATATCGGAATAATGGCTAACTCTCACAAGTACTCATTCCAAAATGCCTTCTCCGGCGAGGTCATCTACGAATCATGGACTCTGTCTTTCTACAACGTATTCTTCACCGTCCTACCGCCTCTCGTGATGGGTATCTTCGACCAATTTATATCAGCGCGTCTCTTGGATCGATACCCACAGCTCTACCAACTTGGACAGAAGAACACATTTTTCAAGATGCACTCGTTCTTTTCCTGGATCGCCAACGGTTTCTATCACTCTCTGATCTTATACATAGCAGCCGAACTACTCTGGTGGGATGATGGACCACAGAGCGATGGCAAGATCGCTGGACATTGGGTTTGGGGCACAGCATTGTATACTGCTGTCTTGGCTACGGTGCTAGGGAAGGCTGCGCTGGTCACAAACATTTGGACGAAGTACCATGTTATCGCGATACCCGGCAGTCTCCTCATATGGATGGGATTCATTGCGGTATATGCGACTGTGGCACCTAAATTAGGGTTTTCGACCGAGTATGATGGTGTTCTCCCGAGGCTGTTCCCGAGCGCGCTATTCTGGCTACAACTACTTGTCTTGCCGACATTATGCCTGGCGAGAGATTTTGCTTGGAAATAGTAAGTATTCTGCCCTATATCTTGCTGAGCCTCACAAGACTGACATAAAACTAGTGCAAAACGCATGTACTATCCACAAACCTACCATTATATCCAGGAGATCCAGAAATACAATATTCAAGACTACAGACCAAGGTATCTATCACTATCTCATCTTCCACGTAGTCTTCTTCTCCAAAATGTCTCTTCTTTGCCTTGTTGGAATAAGGTGACTAACGACTCTGCTATAGAATGGAACAATTTCAAAAGGCTATCCGCAAAGTTCGACAGGTCCAACGTATGCGCAAACAGCGTGGATATGCCTTCTCGCAGGCAGACGAGTCTCAAACGAGGGTGTTGCAGGCTTACGATACTACACGGGAGCGAGGTCGGTATGGCGAAATGGCTAGTTCAAGACCGAACGCGCGTGGGACTGGGTTTTAATGATTTTAACTTTTTAATGCGAAATGGGGAGGTCTTGCGATTTGACAAACGACGATGAATCAATCAGGCATGGAGCTTTGTTTTATTGTGTAAAATAGGAGTACCTACTTACGGTTTGAGGTTTGGGAATTTAGAATCTGCGGATCTGCGGTTCTACGTTTGGTGTTCTCCAAGTTCGTCTGATACTTCAGGCTGCAAAAATGATGATTCTGGCTCTTCTACAATGAAATGACCTACCATAGCTTGCTCGATTAGTGATTGCATGAATTCTCTATCTTTTTCTATCCGAGCTCATCTCACCTATGATGTTGTCGTATAAACTGGTGGAGAGTAACGTTACCAACTCTTGTAAACTACCAATACAGAGTGTGAAAATCGATACTCTAATAGACTGGATAACTTTCTAGTTTTTCAATGTTATATTTAATTTATTATCAAATACTCACATACTCTCTTCTCTTTTCATAATGCGGGCTCTCAGCTCCTGAACTGTATTTTTACGCCCTCCGCGTTTGTGAGGTTCAGCTGTTATAATATAACCATTTACCGCGCCATGAAGTTTTCTATTCTTCTCTGCACTTATCCATAGCAAATAGAAAGTTGAGAATGCCAGTCCTTTATATTGCCAAATAACCACAGGTACTTCCTCTCCGTATTTTCTAAGTAGATGGTGGTTCCCTGGACATTCTTTACATCCACACCCAATCCAGAATGATAAAGCAACACCCCCTCCCCATCTCTCCCCCTCGCCTCTAAAAATACCTGACTCAACTACTGAGCAAGTTACACGTACTCAATCATGCCACCATCCTCCAACCTTGGGTCAAAATCAAAGAAGGAAAAAAAGGACCCAGTAAAAAAAACCGTTTTCCCCAACCGAGGGCTCCATATAAGTTGCCTGTGGTTCTAGATGCCTCGCTTCAAATATTTTAATATTTTAATTGACATCATGCAGTTACGTACCCCCGCATGGTATTCAATCACAACCACGCACAGCCGCACAAGACCGTATCATTGGCTGGGAGGAGCAGTGTATATGACTCCAGGCTTGTCTCTTTTTTGCCTTGAACAAACGTAACTATGNAAAAAAAAAATACCACGTGTAACAAACCACTAAGACCAAAGAGATAAAAAAAAAGTTTTATTAGTTTATTTAACCTGCACGTAACGCGGACCCGGAGATTTTTATTTTCAAGGGGTCCTTTTTTTCTCTCTCTTCGCCATTCCTAATTGTGATTGTACAATACAAAATACAATACACATACACATACAATGCATGTTACGCTAGCAGACGGCCTAGAATCACATCATTTCTCATTTCATTCAATCTTACGCAAGCAATAGCGCATTAAATATACACGTGTTATGGGGAAACTAAAGCGTGCTAAAGAAGGAGGCAAGGAGGCAAAACCCCCAGAGCCGTTTGATGCGGATCCACAAAAAAAWTTAAAAAACCTCCCGGAGTTAAAGAGGAACGCCATCTTTATTGGAAACAGTGTAATTGTGCTCAGTTAAGTTTTCTTTGTTTTAAAAGTGANTTTTTTTTATCTAATGCATTTCTCACCTGGACAAGGGGGAAATTTGAGTTGGGAAAAATCATTATGCTGGAATCCCCGTACCCTCAGTAGCTTTGTGGAGTTTTCTCGGGGGGATTCGGAAAGCTTTTGGAAAGCAATTGAAACAGTTAAGAACTATCGTAATGCGGTTACCTTCGTCACCGCTGAAGATTGTTTTGTCTTAATCATAGCCTGTAATGACGAAAGTGGCAGATGGATTGGCTGGCTTTGATGTCAAAAGATAACATTGGATTTCGTCTTTCTTTGGTATCAAGTCAAGAAGCACCCGACTTGATCCGAAGTCGGCTTGTCGTGGACAATAAGCAATCTACCCAGCGAGCAATAGAGGTCTGAGATGGATTGGACCTTGATAGCCTACATAGTTGAAGTTCTTATCTGGAGTATTGTGCCGATATCGCATCCTCAGTATCATTGCGATGGTTCTCAAATCTTAATAAGCTGCAGCTGACTCAAAAGAGCGACATATTAAAGAGATAACAGACAGATAAGCAAAGCCGAGGTGCTTCACCAGTTTTAATATCCCAGAAGCAGGAGAAGAGCCGCCTTCTACCGATGATAGCCATCAAGGTTTCACAGTTTGATTGAATCTTAACTTTTTCTTCTGAGATAGAGTGTGTGTGTGAGACCAGGGGGGATAGATACCACACAACGCACAAGGTCTAATAGATTACCCAGCCCGGATGAATGCGAAAGAAGGGATCTGCTATCGCAGCACTACTGTACTGCATCGTAAACCTGCGTAAAGGTGTATTTGAGCGAAGCCACGGCTTTCCCAGTCGGGTATTTGATTGTACCCAACGTGCATTACATTATTCCAGGCACACACAACAACCCACACCCAAACGTACACACGAAAATATGCATAACTCAAAGGGTGTAGAAGAGAAAAAGGCCAGTTGCATAAAATCCCAAGCTGCCTACGCCCGTTTTGTGCTGGTGCCTCTTCTGCCCTTGCCCTTACCCTCGCTCTGCCGCTGCCCGAAGCCAGCCGTCGCGGGTGCCTGGGGTTGTTAGGTTGGCGTGGATGGGTCAGGTGGTGGTTGGTGTGTTGAAGATCAGAGACATTCTCTCTGCTTCATCCCGCGCTGGAACGGTAGTTCCCAGTCTGCCCAGTACACAGAAAAGGGAGGAATCGGTGTTAAGGATGGGCATGAAGGAAAATTGCAAAAAACTCGACTCTTGCAGCTGCTTCCCTCGGACAAGTATAATGCCGGTGGAATGGAGACGATGTGACCTTGATGGTGCGCCCTTATCATCTGAAAAAGATACCATTGTCGAATTGCTACGATTTATGTATGCACTGAACTGCGCGAAAAAAAGGTACTGTACCGTATTGATAGGAGAAGCCAAGTTGCTGGAGAGCTTCTGTTCACCCTGATAGACAGCGATGATCGTCCCTTTCTCCACACCCGTTACCTGTGCTGCACGGGACCCAGGCTGCGGTGACTTTCTGGGGGACGCCTTCTTGTGTGTCGGCACCTGTGTCGCTGGCTCTGATACGATACACGACGTCGTGAAACCCCCTGGTTNGGCCTACTCTTTCTCTCTGCTATTTCTCTGCCATTCTCTCGCTGGAACTATCGCCCGGCTTTTGTTCAGTTGGATGAGATGGTTACTGCAACTGCACCGCCAGACAGCCTCTCCAGCCAACCAGCCAACCAAGACCAGAGAGCGCTCAGCGTGGGGGGTTTGGATCGATGCCTTGCAGCCCAAGAGGGAGTTCCGTAAGTGTAGTGAGGGTGCCAGTTAGGTTCCAGAGTCTGCCTGGCTACCTGGAAGCTGCGGCGAGGTGGTCTGGAGGGTTGTGTGGAACGAGGGGGCAATCTGTACTGTCTGCACTCTGGATGCACTGCTGTATGCGCTCTACTGTATGGAACCACCAGTAAACTCACTGCTTCCCGAGAATCTGCCCCATGCCGGATCGATAACCGCTGCATTGGCTTGAAGCGTGTGTGGAAGAAAGCGTGGAAAGTTCAGTACTGTAATTGTGGGTTTTGCCTGGATTCAGGGCGCGATTCCTGGCTGGATCGGTACCTTGGGAGGTAATGCGCGAGATGCAGTAGTCGGAGGAGAGCAAATGTGGTCCATTTCTTCCTAATGGTCCAAGTGGCCCCAGGTGCTTTCAAAGGTTGGTTCAAGGTCGTGCAGCAGAAGTTTGCCGTGGGCCGGAACGGGTGTCCCAAGGCAGTCAGAGAGCCATTCGTCGCGGCGTGGCAGGAATGAATGGACGATGGTGGAGCTGGAAGAGTCTGGGCTGGAGGAGTTGTGTACGGTGGAGGTTAAGTGTGGATGCTTGGACGAGAGTGGATGTGATGGTGATAGCATACGGGCAATAATTAATGCAGCGCATGGAGGACAATGGTTCCCTTCTGCTACCTCCTTGGTCTGTAACTGGTGCTGGTCAAGCAAAGGCGGCGGTGATTCATGATGCAATTCGCAGGACGGCCATTTAGTTGCACCCCCGCTGCGGTTCCCTTCCTGGGCTGCTGGCGGGGGCATCAGCGGGTTCCTGTTTCATGGAACTTTTTTCTCGTGCGTTTTGGAACGAGGCCACATAATAATGATTGCTATTAACTTTTATGCTCTGTCCGTGATTTATCCATTGATTTAATAGAGAGCTAGCATCCAAGTTTACTGCGAGCCTCCTGCTGCCATCTGTTTTCCCTCTGCAAAATCATCATCATCATCATCATCATCAACAAGAGTCAGCAAGCAGCATCAAGTCTCTCGAGCATCAGGTAGTCGACATCAAATAAACGTCATCGTCGTCCACGGCCACGGAATCTCCTTGCGTTGCGCTGGAGTTGCTCACGCAATCGACAACCACTGGTTAGCCATCTTTTGCATCATTATTAGCATTGTTGCCATCGATCTCGTCTCTGGTTTCTCTGGTTCCCGCCGTCGCCGTGGTTGGATCCATCGGTTGTCGACTTGGTCGAAGTCGAAGTTTGTACTGTACCTGTCCTGCTCCTGGCTGTCGTGCCTGGCCCGCCGCCGTCCTGTACCAGTCGGAAGAAACCTTGCGGGTAATTAATTATTATTACTATTACTATTATTGCGTGCCCTTTTCTTTGCCACCAGATCGTCTTGGTCTGGAACATCCCTAGGAGAAAGGAAAAAAAGCAAGAGGACAGAGCAGCAAGCAGCAAAGAGAGGTGACAGACCAGCTAAGCAAGCAAATCAATTGAGCATACGTATCTGCCCTCCATACGTCCAGTCCGTACGACCATCCATCCAATCCATACCAACCCATCATCATACCTACATAACATTCCCCGGAGAGAGCACAGCAGCAACCGCAGCGCTGCAGTATCACAGGACCGGCAGACGACCGACTACAGACCATAGAAGCTCCATTACCAGATTCTTTACCGCATCTTCGCGATATCTCCCCAGATCACGACACCCCAATTGCCTCATTCCCCGTGCATTTTTTTTTTTGTGTGGTGCTCGGCGACTGGAAACACGAGAATAGCTTCTTGGACCTGCTAGCTGCTTGCCCCTCGGCTGTTTCTCTCTGTCATCTTCTCAGCATCTCGCCCTTCTTACTCGCCTCTTATCGCGATCTTGGTCTCACGTATCACATCATCGGGGTTCAGCTAGAGAGATAATAATTAGACAATTCCCAGTCATCATCCCTAGTCCGAGTAAGCTTTCTTGCAATCACGCACACACACACACACACGACAAGCGCGGCAACATCTACCAACCAGAACCTCCCAAGACTCACCCACCTCGAGAAATATAATTACAGACGACACGCGCAACGGCACATCCACAAACTCTCACCGATCTCGCTCGTGGATCATTAATTAAATTAAGCTTAAGCCCGATCGATCCGAGCTTCTCGTTTCCTCAATCACCTGTTGCTTCCTTTGCATCCATCCATCCTTTCATCTAAAGATTCTTTATCTCGCCCTAGCTACAAACCACCTTCCAGATATCGACTACCCCAGACCTCTCCAACAAATCTCCCAGTTCAGCGCACAATCAATATACACAGACATTGAACCAACATCACTTCGACTTGGATTAGATCGAACTGATCAATTCGACTCAATTCGACGTTCGATTTGTTTTTTTCCTCTCTCGTTCCTTTCGTCTGACTCACCTCTCGCCTCAAAACCCACCCCAAGCTTTCAAGCTGGCTCACACACGCCCCCCGCCGGTTATTCGCACCACCTCGACAACCTCAGCTTCAACCACCAACGGCAACAACAACAATACCAACAGCACCACTGCGCAAGTAACCTCGACTTCGACGGAAAAGAAGGAGCGGCACCACGCTCGCCGCAAGTCTGGCAAGGAGTATGTCGTTGTCACTGAGCGCAAGGGGCTCGTGCGCCCGGCTGCCCTAACTCGCAGGTCGACGGTCTCGCAGCAATATGTCACCAAGTCCCCGTCCAGCTGGAGGGAGTCAAGTCGCCGGGAGAAGGAGCGCGAGGAGCGAGATGAGGACCGAGTCAGCAGGGATCGTGATCACAGCGAAAGCTTTCCCCAGTATTGGTACGTTCGTCATTCTGCTGCAGGTTTCAGCCTTCTAATCTACCTATTCCTTGTTTTTTACTTTTACTTTTTTCCCTCTTTTTAGATTTCNTTTTTTTTTTCATTTCCCTTTCCCTTTTCCAGCTTTTTTTTTTGCTTTTTTTTAATTGATTTTGCTTTTTTCTCCTCGCGTGGAGTCTCTGCAGTTGCAATGCCGATCTCATGTGCTGTAATAATGTGATGTGGGGTGCAGTTGCTGACCGAGTCTTGCAGTATGACCTGCGAAAAGCAATTCCTTCCGGCAAACAATACTTTCTTGTATTGCTCTGAAGCGTGAGTTCACCCCCTCTTACCTCTTGGAGCCTCACGTTCTTCACTTCCCAAATCTCTTGTGCTATCTCGCTTACTCATTAACTCACTCATCCATTCATATTCTTGTCTTTCATATGAGAATTACAATGAAATCTAATTCGTCTTCATCTACAGCTGCCGCCTTCACGATCGCTCAACACAGCCATATTCCCAATCCCGCTCAAACTCCTACTCCACCGCCTCACCAACCACGTCCAGCACCCCCACATCTCCGAGCTTCACTTCCCCATATGGAAGTTCTCACACGTTGTACGGCATTTCATCTCCGGATGATGGCCCTGATATCCTCCCCCGCTTCTCGCCCACGCAATCCCGGCCACGATCCTACTACTCCCCGTACCCGGACTCCCTGTCTGGAGAAGACTCCGTTGCACCCGTCCGACCAATGACGTCCATCTACCACGCCACATCACCCCAGGTACCGTCGCAAAGCCTCCACTCTGCCTCTAGCTCTTCGACAGCTCTTGCATCACTCCGTGAACTGGCTATCGCTCTCCCGCGCACAACATCCAGAACTGAATCCGATATGCCGACAGACACGAGCACGAGTCCCCTGAGCAAAGCTTGGAATTTTATTCCTTTCGCCAACACCAAATCCGGGCCGAACTGTACCAGTAATCATACCAGCACCAGAAGCCGGGAGGATCTCCATAGTTACGCAAGAACGTATGGTGGAGTGGGCACGGGTGTGTATGCAGGGGCCCAGGGTATGGAAAGACCGTTACCGCCTCGCACTGGGCCAAGCGGGTATGGACATCGACCGCGGAGTGTGGATCTTGTGACGCCATTTTCCGTTGGACTTTAGGATACTGAAGTGTTCGTGTCTTGGCTTCCCCTTTCAGACCTAGTTTTGATTCTAAGTCTCGGAGTTGGAAGCTATATACAGAGCATTGGTGCGAACATGCTTGGAATGTGGAATGAAAACATTCCCCCTTTGATTATTATTACGAAAGGCGTTCAGTGAAAAAAAAAGTTAGTTTATATTTGGACGGGGCTGCATAGATGGAGAATTCTCAGTTTCTCTCTCGGATGAGGAGGTTTTGGGCAGAAACAAGAAAACAAGAAGAAAAAAGAACCATCGTTTTTCAAACGGCAAACTGATATCACATCGCTCCTCAACCTGAAATTTCGAAGTTTTGGCGTTTCGGCATTGACAAACATTCATATAACACAAACAAACAAAGCATAACAGGGAGCTTATTTATAGATGGCAAACAGCAATTATTATCAACGGGATTTCTTTACTCATTCCTCAGCGTCGCATTTGTTTTTTTAAGGATAGTTTGGTCTAAGGGTATGGGCATTTTAGCTAGTTTTTTTATCGGCATATTTTAATCTATATTCTTTTGGTATTGGATGGATGCGGGTGCATAGGAATCACAACTCATACGGAGCATATATCATCCCATCTCAAGCATATTGCATTCTCAAGGCTAAAGTTTCACTTCGAATTGGATGAGTAGATGGGGTTGTTCTATATAGAATGGTTTTAATTTTATGAGATATACATATAAATGACGTTCACACGTTCGGTTTGGGAAGTGTGGGTGTAGATAATTATATAGATTAATTCTATTTCTTGGTGAATGTGCTTTTTTGAGGGCTTGTTGGAGTGAATTCTGTGTCTCGTCACCTTTTACGGCCCCCGCCACATAATGGTATGCCATCCTAAGTTGCTGTACACTATAAATGATTCGCAACCATTCAGACAAAAGCAAATCTGTGGCTGATCCATTACTAGGCTTTCATTATGAGAGACCACTCACTATGCAGAGTGGACTATATAAACATTTTTGTGATACCGTACTACCTCATTTATGGAATATAGATTTAATATTGAACGTAATTGTATAGATGATTGTGGAAGCTGCCTGAGTTTGTGGTGTATCCACGAGCAAAAATAGTGTAAGGCACAGCAGTGTCCATATAATGGACTCGAGCTATCTTCGAGACCTATCGCTTGCAGATTTTCTAAGCGAATCCCGACGCCCATCCAAAACATAAGTTTAATAATACTAGAGAGATACCTGATNAAAAAGGTTATCTATTTCTAAAAATATTAGATATGAAGAAGAAAAAATTTTTTTTTTGGTGTCCCTCAGACCGGAGTCGAACCGGTGACATCCAGATTTGCTTTTCTATTACAGTCTGACGTCATAAACCAACTAGACGACCGAGGGTTATCCAACTGAGACATTGGGGTCGAATATTGACAATGCTTTCCTTATTTAGAATTTTATGCAACACAGACTGAACTGAAAGCTGGTTGAACAAACTACTGTTATTTCGTCGCTCTCTGATTTAGCAATATCTTTTAGGACTACAGTATTAAACGTTTATTTTAAATTAGAATAATGTTCAAGGGTCCGACGTATTGAATGACGGATGTATTCTGGCCCATTCGTAAATCGGCCAATTCACAAATCAGCCAGCTCATATGTAAATATTTGCTATTCACCTACCGGTCAGCCCATTCATGAATCAACTAGCCTATACGTAAATGGTCAGTTTAATCAAATATTATAATTAACTAATATAACTACTAATTTAACTTTCAATTTAATCACTAATCAGATTAGTTGAATTCTCTTATGGATTTCCAGAATCTGCTTTTATCCATTTTCTTTTAAAGGTTTCAAGTAATTTAATTAATGCTTTTTCAGTACTATACAAATTAATAATTTTAACAATCTTCTACAATTATAGTCATCGTTATAACAATATACAGTATAANTCTTTACTTTCTTTAAAATAATGACGTCTTTTTTTGTTATATAAACTTTTACCTTAATATAATAATAATTCTTTGACTTGTAAGGGCATCTTTAGTTGTTTAAGCTAATGTAACTTATTTTATAGTTTCTAAAATTACTATATCTGATTATAAAGCATGATCAACAACTTTTAATTCTTTAGTTAGAATTAGACATTAAATAACTTCTGATAAAGTGATAAACTTATTTTTATAAGGGTATAGTTCATCTAATGTGAGGTGATAGATTGTCAGGGTCGTCTGTACGTAGAGTGAAGAGAGACCAGGAGGTTGAAACATAATAGGAGACTAGCAGTGTGATAGCAGTTGGTTAGGTGTAGATTCGCTCTAAAACTCGGTATTCTCTTAAAGTACAAGATTGATCTCTGACTCCTGTCAAAGAGAAGGGGAAACCCCCCTCTTTATAGACGGGAGTCAGCAGCCCAGGAACGGCTAGGACTCAGACCCCTATCCTTTTCCTCCCTTCACGTGATTAGTACACTAAGGCCCTGACATAGATATACGTAAAAANTTGATATACTGCCATTTATGTATGGGCCAGAACAGATGTTAATGTTTTGGTTATGAATATGAGTGCAGATATAGAAAAAAANTACTTTATTATTCAAGAATTGAGGTACATAAGAAACAACTCCAACGAGTATCATAAAATTCCCAAGGATGCTAAAATCACAACTTCTCAATACAGTTTGCCTTATTCAAAACCAGGATCCAAACACTGACAGTCATCCAACCTCCCATCACTTCTCCATTCACTCAACAAACTGGGACAGAGAGCTGCCACCTTTGTATCAGAACACTGCATAAGCAGACTCCAAATCCTCTCAACCGTGTATCCAAAGTATGGAGCATCAAGTCTATCTACCCCATCCCCTATAATATCCTTATTATGGCTCCATCCCTCCTCGGACGTAAGAGCCTCAAGAAGATCCTCGTAGACGTCTTTGGAAACGCCTCGTATCCGTCGCGCAGAAGCAACAAACTGCCCCTTGTATGAGAGCAAGATTTGTTGATTCGTGCAAGTCTCATTATACACTCTAGAGTAGAGGGAAGGGACTATGCCGAATTGATCCTCCCAGCCCCAACGATCAGTGCAACTATTGCAGTCACACGTTACTCCTGCAAATCCCAGACTCAACATCCCGGTATTTGGAACTAAGAAGTTATTGATTCTTGGTACCACTTCTCGCAGATTATGTGCAGTCGCTTGGAGAAACATTGTTTGTCGAGCTAGTTCGCCCCAGTTATGCACGATGTGGTGAAGGTAAGTGCCGCCTTCACGGCCGAGGTTGTCGAGCTTATATACGGCGTCGACTTCGAGCAGGGATTTAAGGATCGTGGTGTTTGCGGTAGGGGATTTGGTGTAGATTATAACCCGTGGTGGTTGTTGGTCGAGATTGTGAAACGGGGAGGCGGATTTGATTGTTTTGAGCATGTGTTTTACTGCGATGAGATCTTCTTGATACATGCTCACCACGATATCGAAACGTGTAGACGGTACGTATGTGTTGTCAAGACGAGCAGGAATGCTTGGAGGTATAGGGTTGAGTATTGTTTTCGCGGTCGTCGAGAATAACCATGTCGATGTGATGATAAGAGGTGTTAAGACTAGAGTCATAATGGTTTTGGTCTTCTGTTTCCGGTTTCTCTCTTCAAGAAATATGCCTTGTTCTTCTTCCTCTTCCTCCTGTAGCCACCGATCTTTCCACCATTGGAGTAATACTGTAGAGACAGCTAACTCATCAGCTTGAGCGTATACGAGTAACGCAGTAACTGACACAATAAAGGAGGCAATCTGCGTAAATGGGATAAAGACCGCTGGACTCATTATGAGTGATAGGATAATAGCGAACAATGTCGAAGCTGTTGATGTGATAATTTCAGTCGCAGGAACTGTCGGCATCCACGGTAGATCGGAATTTTCCTTGAAGGAGATGGGTGAAAACTGTATCAATGATGACCCCGAGAATACCGATCCAGTAAAGAGGAAAGCGTTAACGCATAGCAGAAAGGATTGTGCACTGAATAGATGCCTCGTTAAAGGAATATGTTCAATAGAGTAGCTTAGCATTCCACTAATGATAGTTCCAAGAATAAAAGTCGTCACAACGAAGGAGTGGAGCATATTCTGTCGCCCTAGATCTGTTGTACTCAAGCTGAAAATGTTTAATGTGTCTGATAAGATCGCTCTAGAGACTCCAAAGGATGTGACACCAGTTACCCCAAGAACGAGACCTGGGACCGTGAGCCGATACTCGTTGTAGAGGACACCCATTAATGCGACTGTAGCTATATATATTTCCCATGAAAAGCGCCTTGTGTTTGAAAAGAGGTGTGTTACATATAATATTGCCGATTCAACTGTGTATGCTAAAGGCTGGTGGAAGTTAGAGTCTACCATGATCGATGCCGAGTTTTCATGGAGTACTTACGAATAAGGTCATCAGAGCAGGTAAACTATCCATATGAAGAACAGCTTGCATGAATAGAGGTAAAGACACTGCAGCTATTCCTGACGCAGGGATTGTATAGAGCCAGTGTCGAATATTGTTGATTGTAGGAACTAAAGGGTGCCGTGTCGTACATCGTTTTGCGGACCTGCTGTCGAAGTTTGAAGACAATTTGTTGCAATAAAGTGATATTATGTATGCTGCCAGGGCTGTACTGAAGAAGGAAAGGCTGATAGTAAAGGCTAGGAATTGATGAGAATATAAGTCGAGTAGGGAAGGTATTGTGATTGACCTACGATAGTCTAACAAGTTTTAGCATAGATCTTTGGTGATTATGTGTGACAATTATACTCACGGTATGAATAGTTTACCATGAGTATTTTGCTCAGGTATATTGTCATTGCTGAGCAAAATATCCAGACACTGAAAATGCTCTGGGTTAGAAGACATTTTGAAGATTTTGCTAGAACGGTTAGTGGAAAAGGGGGTGTAACTGTACGTTGCTCTCATCCACATTTTGCTGGCTCAATCCTTTTCTTGTTCTTTATGAAATGAAATAATAGTAAAATAGGATAATGCCAAAAATTAAAGATGCTTTAGAGTTAAAAGTTAAGATGTTTTTATTGTTGCGAGAAGATGGATTTGTCGATTTGTAAAGCCTGCCACGCTCAGGAGTCTGCAAAGTTACATAGGCAAAACTAAAACTAGACTACGTCTCCCTATGGATCTCTTCCATCTGAGTTTCAATAGGCATCCGTTATTGTACCCCGGAGAGCATTCCTTATCGAGTTAGTGGGTAGAATTTATGGTGCCCTTACATTGTAACGCGGCCGCATTTTACGAGGCTATTATAGGTATGTTGATCACCCTTTTCAACTATCAAGATTGTCATTTGACGGATATTTACTGGCTTTGGGTTCTTTTTNATTCTAAGGAAGGGATCTACTGCTATCTATTCTTAAGAAGCATGTTAATTTGTAAGTTAATTACCATTACAGCGAAGTACTTGATCTATATAATGTTCTTAATTATCTAATACCGACAAAGAATCCCGATCTGCTCACTATATTCTATCCATTAGAAACATACGTTCCGGCCGGTACGCCGATATGTGCAAAAGCCCAATCGGCCGGCCCATACGCTGTAATTATAGTGATTGACATGCTGTAGTTATAACATAATTCCCGGTTTTATCGGAAACCCGGTTTTACCGGACAATTCCTCACCAATTCATTAATTCTATCAACACTTAAAAAGTATAGAGGTGACAAACCCAGAAGATGTAACATAAACTTTGCTAGTATTACAACGACAGCTACCTAAGTGCTTAAAGTTTAAAAGCACAGAGCATAAAATAAACAAATGCCCTAATTTAGCTAGCAACTAGATATATTGCAATATATTTGTTTTGTGGTTGAATATTTGGTGTTGTATGCTCAGGTGGTGAGGGAAGTGTCAGGTAAAACCAGGAATTACGTTAGTGTATAGTTTAATTACTTAAATCCAACTAACTCAGGTAATCTATTAGCGAATCGGCCGGCTGGCACCGCATGATCCCACAGAAAAAGACGCGATGGATCAAACCCATGCATGGTCTATTCCTTAAACGGACTGTATTTCACGGACCGTGTGAATTATTATGCAGCTAGATAATTAGTGTATTGATAATTTCGAAATTTGGAAGCTCTAGCCTTGTACTATGGCTTGTGGACCTCCTTCGATCTTGATATTTGAACATTTGGTAATGGCTACATTTTACGCCCATAACAATAGATAATTTAACTGTCAAAGCTGATAAAATAAATAATAATGTTGTTGTACGAGTTACCACATACGTTGATATTCCTGAATTTACCGTAATTTCTCAATCTAAGTTAAAATTTTATAATTAGAGTACTCATGATTAAGATTTTGGCCTTTAATTAGGTGTTTTACTCATTCTTTAGCTACTAATAATCTTTAAAATAGAGCTATAGTTTGTAAGCTACATCTTAGCTATTAACAGCCTTGATATATTATAATATGATGATGACGTTCTAGATGTAGCTGATAAAGTTAGTTCGTATATGAAAGTAATGTGTAGAGATACACAGACTAAAATTCTCCTATGAATACAAGCTGATAAAATAGATAGCAGCACTGACCGCGCCACGAGCAGTATCTTTTTTTAGTCTATAAAAACTCTTTCTTCTTCTTATGGTGTGTTAAATCCTTCAGATCCTGGTGGGTCTTTATTTTGATTGTAACCACTAATTATCACGGTATTGCTCCAAGCCGTACGGCCGTAGCGGGTCTCTTGTACCCGCTGAACCAGCATAGGGTTACATGAGAAACACCAGTCTCAAGAAGTGTGTGATTTTATTCTACTGGTGTAATTTTACCCCTAAATCGTCGGCGCCAAACAAAATAATCGCACAAAAGTTAGAATAGTCCATAGCCATTCGAATTCAGGTGCCTAAATAGTGGATAACGTTAGTACTGGTAAGACACCACCAAAGATAGAAGAACCACTAAGAGAAAAGAAGAAGGCATTTTTGACAGATCCTACGAAGTTACTAATTGCTTATTGTACACATGATTACTTTACAACTGCATCCTTCTGTTCAAGATGGCATTAAGTTTGAGGGACTTTTTGTAAGATTAAGGAACTTACATAGCTGCCTGTTCGTGAATCAATTTTGTCGCACAAATGCGTTACGGGTGGTGAGATCGATTATCGCTGGGATACCTCGTCCGGAAGCTGAAACAGAAAAACGTGCAGGGGGGAGGAGGGTTTGTGGGGGGATACTGTACTGTAGTTCAGAGAAATTTGGTTGATTGATTGATTAATCTATCGAATAACTTAATGGTGGTACGCCACAACCAGCCATCCAATTTTACTATGATTTTGATTTTACTGTATCTCAGAAATGGGGTATTTTAATGTAACCTTGGTATTCATGACAGCATATTTTTCTAAAAAAAAGTTGCTCATCATCGGGGCTGCAGATTGCAGAAGTAACGATAACTTCGACTTTCGTGGTTCACCTATATTTTGCCAACTCACATCAGGATACTCCTAGTAAATTCTTACCAAATATTCTTAACCTGATCAGATACTTTGTATAACAGACTGCGCATAAAAACATTCTATTTCCGACTGGCCATGCTTTCCTTTCTCTGTCAGATATATAGCTTTGATTCTCTAAAAAGTAGTAAACAACTCTATATGTCCTCGAGTTTAACCACCTTAAACTTATGCGTATGGTCTTAAATGGCAGTATATGACCTCGAACCTTCCTCGATTTCCGTGTCTATCGGTTCAACATCAACCTTTTCTATAAATTCTAGACCATCTTTAATGACAGCAACTTCGTCATTCCTCGCAATTACAACTCCAGTCTTGCTCACTGCGCAGATCATGTCGTGAGTTCCGGAATGCCAATCCCACGGTACAAAGAAATGCCTCAAGTAGGAAGGTCCACCATTGCTGAAGCTTTCTAGGTCTGCAGAACAGACCCAAGAGTGGGTGTCAAGAAAGATAAGCCTAGAGGTGCTACTAATGCCAATGATATGGATGACGTGGTTAGCAAAAGCATTGAGCTCTCGGGGAAATAATGGTGATGACACTGCAGGTGATGTAGCTTCTTCCTCCATTAACTCTGAGTTAGAAGTCCCCCTGTCAGCTCCTTTTGAGATGTTTTCATTCTTTTGGTTATCATCCTGTAAGCGTAAAGCAATCGCATCAAGGAGATGCATGCTAACGATTCCCCTCTGCCCAGATAATTCCAGTAGAATCCGAGGAATGTGACCCGATATGTAAATGTTGGCACTCTTTATCTCCATTCCTACAATGGGAATGGCGAGATGAACTTCTCTAATTTGTGACCAGTCCGCCCATGTGTAAATGCTAGCTTTTCCACCATCAATGCAAATCATATGAAGCGACGACTGTGGGTGCTGAATCCACCTTCGGATGCCTGGTTCAGAATGAATTTTCTCCTTCTCCTGCTGACCATTAATATTCCAAAGATAATCTGATTTCCGGGTAGATACAATAAATTTTCCAACAACATCGCCCGGTAAAATTTGAAAAATAGACCGCTCACAATCCAATCGGGACTGAAATAACATCTTCTCTAGCATCCGCTCCTGTTCTGATTTTCTTAGGTTCCATCCCCATATGTTATTCGAACAATCGATGGACATGATAATATCCCTTTGCGGCCACCAGGTAAGGAGGCGAACTGGTGATTTGTGACTGTATAGAGTTCGCGTATAGGTACCGGTTCTCAAGTCATATAAAGAAATTGATCCATCTTCTTTGCCACAAAATACAACTTCGCCATCAGAATTCAATATCATAGCCGTAATAATGGCCTTAGGATCTGTAGTGACTGCCTCAATAAAGGAATCTGACGTTTCTTTATTGTCTTCTTCGCGTACCATGCCCTGGAGTAGGGCTGCAGGTTGCCAGACATTGCATTGCGTGCCTCGGATATCAGCAAGCTGAAGACTGTCTTTGCTGAAAGCTAGTTGTCTGATAAAGATATTGGAGGATTTAACTCTGTAGAGTAGCGTGAGGGTGTCAAATTTGTAGATCTTAATAGTAGAACTGGTGCTTCCTGCAAGTAGTCGTCCATCTGGGCTAGCTGCAAGGACATGGCAATTAGCACGAAAACTCATGAGTTCCTGGTCGTTGAATGGGTCCAAAAGTACAAGAAGCCCATCAAGATAAGATATCACAAGCAGCTCAATAGCTGGGTTGGGGTTGAAAAGAAGAGCGGTTATAGGATGCGTGCTCGTATTCCCGTTCTCTAGCTTCTTCCCACAACTACCATAATACATATCTTGCTCAAGGTCCCAGAGAACTACAGGCTTCCAAGTATAGGCAACAGCTAGCATTTTATGACTTAATGAAATTGATATGGACGTGGCTAGGCGGCGTTGTACCTTGTTCGTGTCTTCGCCAGAGATTCTCCATGATCTGTCGGGTTGTCTGGCTCCATTATCGTGTAAGTCCCATGATGCCAGGTAGCTGTTGGCAGATGCAACAATAAGAAGATTGGCTTCAAATACTAAACTCTTCGACTGCTGAGGGGCTTCAAAAATATGGGTTGTTTCGCCGCTACAAATGTCCCAGATTCGTATTGTTTTCATCCCACAAGATGCCATTAAGTTTGTCTTGTTTTGGAAGGATAGGAATTTTAGATTTTCTCCATGGTCTAGGACCATATATTTCTGACAAGTTGTTGCATAATACAGCTCAAATATACCTGTGTTTAGTCCCACTGCGAAAAATTTCTCTCCATAGCAAACGGTGCATGTCTGAAGTTGGTGAAAGTCAATGCATGAAAGTTGGACATTCCATTGAGTGTTAGAAATACCCAAAATCGAAAGCCTACGGCCACGACCTACAGCTTTGTAAGCAGTAGTTTCAGTTGGGCAAAATGGTAATATCAGGGTATATATTGCTGAAGGTGACACTATGAGAGCATCAGTAAACCTCATCACTATGTGGATGAGGTCGATCGTCCACCCTCTGATGATTTGTATTTCCTTGACGAGAGCAGGACGCTCCAGTAAGATCGAATCGGCATATTTCCTGAGATTATCTGCGGTGCTGATCAAAGGGGTAAGGTGTTTTGTTTGGGCAATTGTCTCTACCCATGATAGAATATTTGATTTCAGGAACGTATTGACTAGAGACAAAACATCTCTAGAAAGCGGATCCGCCAGCGTCAGATGGTATGAGAATGCTGTGCAAGCGTATAGAGAAAACTGTACCATTTTCCTCGGACTGATCTTAGCAGAACTACGTCTGCCGATTCGACGGGGCTTCATTTCTTCACTGGTAAGGTATCGGAGACATGCACTAGCAATACGTGTATGTGCTTCAGTTACAGAAATTGAAAACTGAGATTGCAACTCATGCTTCAAGAGGAATTCTCGGGCTGTCTCATGTATCATCTGCATTTTCCCAAACTTGTCAACCGTCACCAGCTGACCACACAGATCCTGGATGGTCTCCTCTAATCTGAAGAAATTATCTTTCATCTCAATTTTCAAAGCTACTTGCAGCTCATTCATCGTTATCGGCCTCATTGCACATGTAGCCCAAATCAGAATAGCTTCGGTGAGCCCATTCGCTCTTGGCATAAATTCCAGTGTTCTTCGGTAAAATGGTTCCATATCTCGAGGTATATCTCCAAGAATCTGATTGATTTCCTCCTCACTATGAGACTTTAACATTTCATTAAGCACTAGGACTGTCCACAAAAAGTTTCCTTGAGACTTTTCTACAATATTTCCGACTAGAGTAGCACGGTCCTCTTCATTTTTCACGAGCAGTTTCGTCTTCGCCTCAACTAGGAGCTTGATATCAGGAAGGATGGTTGTCGAGGAAATATTTAGAGTTTGAAACCTATCGAGCCCGAGTATGTTGAATTTAGTTTCTAACTCAGAAGTTTTTNCGACTTGTGATTAAAATTCTCAGAGGTATCGAAGCATCTATTTTTGCTAATATCAGATCGAAAAAAGGGTTATGATCTTCACATTCGTCTAGGCCATCAAGAACCCAGTAATGAGTCTCAAAATGAGTCTGGAATATGCCAGAAATGAATAACTTACGCCACAAAAGATGTTCATTGTCATTCTCAAGTTTTATTTCATCTTTCTGCATCCCCAGTAATGTTTCTCGTATCAAAGAGTTGGTGCAGGCCATCTGAAATGCAAGGGACCTAATACAGTAACTAAGCCGTGTCTTAGACTTGTCACCGTGCTTGAAAAGAAAATAACTGCAGCCTGCATTCGTGTTTTGTAATTGATCAATGACATATCCTGCAAGAACAGTCTTGCCAGCTGCTGGATTTCCATTTGCCCAAAGGATACTGGGGGCTTCTGAACCGAAGTCTCTCCAGTTCAAGTAACTCTTTTCCTTCGAGAACCACTCGCAAGTTCCAGGAATCCGTGCCTGCTTAATCGTAATCAGATCATCTTCTTGATTTTGTGAGACTCCTAAGTAGTTCTCCAGATCTTTTATCCGGCTTCGCCATGATTTCTCTTTGGATTTTAGAACTATAATGCTGTTAGAGCTGGTCATCTCGAGTTGTATATTGTATAATACCTATTGAGGATATGATATTTACTGTGGACGCGATTGCATTCCGAAGCAGCAGATAGTTTGGATCTGTTGGCGATTCGAACTTGCAGATTGACCGATGATCAGCATTCATGGGCATCTGCTTCTCCTTGCGATATCCTAGGGTAGCAGAATTGGGATCCACAATCAATGAGCTGAAAGGTCCCCTGCTGAGTTTCTTAGTTTCATAGAAGGACCAGATGTTGATATCGTCAGAATATTTTGGAAACTCATCGTTAATAGATTTCAAAGCTGCTGAATTTTGTTCTAGTTCAGCGACATAAGCAGGTGAAGAGTACGCAATTTCTAGGATGTTATTGAGGAGCTTGGCCATATTAGATCCCCTGTGAGGTGTGGCAAGGAAGAATATTGTATGAATCCGTTTTCGTAATGGCTCATACATTTCGTCCAGACTTGCTAGTATGTAGGCTTTTTTGATAACCAGACCTCCCATACTGTGGCCTATAAGCACTATTGGTGTGTTTTTATCACCTAGGTACGGTGATGTACTCATCTCGCCCAGTAATGACTTGCCAAAGTGGTGTATGTTCAAAATATTATCATTACCCTTGACCCAATCTGAATTATACCCGAAGCTATGCACTCTCACATCCTTGAAAGCAGGATCTCTTGGAAGCCATTCCTGTGGCCAATAGTGTGCAACGGAGTTTGTCTTGCTCCATGTCTTCCTGGAACCTCCACCCAGGCCATGCACGAAAATGAAATCTAAAAGAGGCTCAGAAGGAGAGTAGAGAAGAGAGAGTCCGAGACGTCCTTTGGTGTCATCCAATCCATCATCTTTGACTTTGGAAGCCCTGTGTAAAAAGCTCCCCCGGGAGGCAAATATTCTCGACCAGGTGGTGAGAGTGGTTGTGTGGGCGGAATTTATATCCATCTATGTGGGCTCGGAATCATTCAGAAAAGGTGCAAGTCTCATTCATCGCATCGTAGTCTTCTTCCTTCCCTATGTCTATAGTGTAGCTTCGTCCTTATTACGATGGTTTCAAGGCAAGACTACCAAATAGCAATATACATTTGTTTTGTCTCGCTTATAATCCAGTCTTTGCAGATACATATCTGGGTGGGCTGCGCCTGAGTGTCAGCCTATTGTGGAGCAACGTCAAGATGAATCCGTGGCAGTGTTGCAGGTAAAAAGAGTGGGCGACTGGGATTAAACGAATCAGGACTCCGAGTTTGGCGCCGGCTGCTTGGAGGTTGGTTACGAAACCACCAGATCAATGTATTTTTTCTCCTTTGTACATTGGAATTCATTCTACGTTAAGTCAAGGAGGAGATCTAAATATATTCAACTACCCTTCATATACATGATGGCTTCTGAGGCATCTCATCTGATTATTACACCTGGAGATCATCAGAGCTATATGGAATATGCTCTCGCTCAAGCCCGGCTCTCACCTCCAGCGCCTACAAAATTTTGTGTGGGAGCAGTCCTCGTTGACGAAGATAAGAATGAAATTTTATCTACTGGATATTCTATGGAATTACCAGATGATAATCCAAATGATCCAGGGAAAACACATGCAGAGCAGTGTTGCCTGATTAAAATATCTCAGAAGCACAACCTTCCAGAACAGCGTCTCGGCGAAATTCTACCAGACAACACCATTTTATATACGACGATGGAACCGTGCAACAAAAGGCTGAGCGGCAACAGAACCTGTGTAGATAGGATCTTAGGGCTCAAGGGCGTAATCAAAGTGGTCTATGTTGGGATTAGGGAGCCACCGAAGTTTATTGGCGAGAATACGGGTATCAGTAGACTCGAGGATGCAGGAATTAAGGTAGTCTTGGTCGATGGAATGCAAGATCGTATTATGAAAGTTGCCACAACAGGGCATTAAAGTGGAGGAGGAGTATTGAAGAACTATAGGAATAACCAGGTAGGGGCACTATATATTGTGCACGCCTGGGCCCTTTAAACACTTAACCTCTCAACCGTCTTCTGTTGAGTTCTCAGCCTAATTTCTGTATAAGCCCATGTTCTTCCTCACATAATGACGGACTATGCATAGAATAATAATACTTAACAAAGGCATACTATGTGGGGTAGAAACCCTTCGTCATAAAAGTTTATTATGAAAATTATCGCATCAATTTTGTAGCAGATATGAATTAGGTACTTGGAGTAGGCAAACTATGTGATGGTTATTTAACAAACTAGAAGAAATTTTGCTATGAGGAAGTCTTGTAAGCTTCTTAGAGATTATAGCACTAGTTTCTTTGTTAACAGTGAGTTTGATACTGAGATAATAGCGAGTGGATTGCTTTAACTAACTTAAATCATAGAATTCCACGAGCTCTCTGACTTTCTCAACTGAGCTTCCCTAGACTATGTATGTAGAATGACTACCATTGCAAAAGTTTATAATTTTTAGGCTTTGTTGGCATTCATAATTTTTCAGTTCCTTTGCTATATAAGATAGAGTTACCGGTGGGTAGTACTGGGTTAGTTATTGCACATGATGACTTTGTTATAGATACACAACCACTCGTGAAATCGGAGCATGTAAACAGCTCTAATAGAAGCTATATTTAATTTTATAAGAAAATTGATCACAATTAAATGAAATACTACCAATAACTATACGTATTTACGGAAAGACTAGCTCCAAAATTATTTCTGTGTCTTGTGGCACAAAACAAAGGATTCTCCTTACAATTTCCCATGTTCATTTCAAAGAAGCGATTAACTCACTCTTTCTAACCCACTCCTGGAATGTTTGCAGTGGTTCGGTGAGGATCTGTGGGTTTTGGGGTTCAGTAACTTAATTAGCTTTTGTGTTTAGGTGAGAATAATTTACCTCATGGCCAGCCTCTACTTTCTCTTTCCTAAAATATCCAAATTCAGTTATAAATTGGCCGTTCTGTATCATATCTTCCTGTAAAAACTCGGGAAACTCCATAGCTGCCATCCCTTCTCTATAATCCTCTTCCGAACACTGTTCAAAGGAGATATCTAGACCACCATCATCTCTCAAGATTTTAATGATCTCATCAAATGAATAGTCTCTATCAGCAGCATAGATCTCTTTGCCAAGAAACCGCTCACGATTCTGCAGAATGGACGCCACATACTTCCCAACATCCTTGTTAGCTGATAATAGAGGAAGAGCAGCTGTACTTGGAATTGGGATAGATATCTTTAGACTTTTGGATCCGGCTGCGACCGGTTGGATTAGGGACAAGATGAATGTCGTAAAAACACCGAGGTAGAGAATGGTGGACGGGATGCCAAGTGATTGGATATATTCTTGAATAAATCCCTTGCTATCAAAATGAATGACTTTGGTTAGTTTCCCATTGCTAACTAATGAGAAGGTTAGTAGGCTCCATAGAGTAAAATTTTAGCATTGCTCACTCTTGGATACATAAGGCAGGCTGCTCCAGATCAGATGTTGAACATTAGCTTCCTAGAAGAATTTAGTTTGCCAACATCTATGAATTTCATGGCTAATTACTTTGCAAATATCAGCAATATTTTTTCCGTGCTGGATTTCTCGATTTACATCCATATATTCCTGCCAATTCGTCACTGCGAAGACAGCATAGGCATCCTTTAATGCTTCTCGAAGGGAGGCCTTGTCATCCATATCGGCCTAGAAAATACAAGTCATTATTAAAAGGATAATTGAAATCAGATGTGCTGAACGCACTTTGACTACGATTACGGCTTTGTCTGCTAATGCAACAGCAGCAGGCTTAAGAGGGTCTCTGGTAATACCTCGGAGGGTAAATTGCTCTAAGAGTGCATTATTACTCAAAAAGGTGTTGATTACTGACCCACCCTGAGTCCCAGTTGCACCGAAGACTACAAAGACTTTTTTAGTTGACATAATGTGACTGCTTTAGATGAAATAGAACAGTAAGTTGTCAAGTTGAATTTTGTAGCTAGGCGGTTTGACTTATTTTTATATTGGCTAGTTCAAGACTTTTGGCGGAACATTTGCCCGTCGACTCATGGAGAATCCTAACGTTGTCCCGTTACTCCTTGTGGGCTCTAACATTCCTCCGTTACTGCATGGCATTCTTTGTGCTGGATGGACCCCCGGATTGACTATTAGGCCGATCACGTTAATGAACCAACATATTGCGCATCACGCGTAGTAGTGCTGTCTTACCCTAAAGGAGCAGGAGGCTTTTACCGATACAATAATGTGTCACTGAGAGAAGATACCCAAACAATAATTAAATGATTTGGTTGGCTGATTTTCAGCAATTGCTAATATAAAAGGACTAGGAAGGAGGTCCACTTTAATAGTTGCTAGGTGTAAATAACAAACTGACCACAATATTGGTAAGAAACAAAATATCCCGAAAAGAAAATAGGAAGATGCAGTGAAATAGAACTATTTCTTGCACATCGGCGTCTCATGTCAAGGGTGTTGGCTGTTCAATTAAATGAAGAGTTGTGAATCATATTCTAAGCGTTGGGTCAACTGTACTCGGTTATACTGCAATATGGGCTTTAAAGATAACATAACATCTTCACAACTCTGTTCAAATATCTACGTACCATGCAACGGTTATTGTTAACATTAATACCTAATAAAAGGAGTATAATAGAAGTACCTTCGACAGGTCATTATTTACGATGGTTAAAACAAGAGTGGTGTCTCCACCGAGACAAACCCCCACATCCGGTTTTGAGGTCTTGGATAATTCATACTTACTTGAAGAAGAAACCTTTTCATGGTACAGGCCAGACGACTTTTACCCAGTCCAAATATGCGAGATATTCCGATCTAGATACCAAGTCCTAGGGAAATTAGGCTATGGATCCGTTTCCACGGCTTGGCTCTGTCGAGATCTCACGTACGTTTATTCACTTTCCATTTTTATCCATATTTAACTAAAGTCATTCAGAGGCCATGCGTATGTCACATTGAAGGTTTTTGTCAGTAACCACAGCCAGGCATCGAACGAGAAAAGGTATACAATCACCTGAAATCGATCAAAACCAATCACCCTGGCGTCAAAGGGATCCGTTCTTTACGTGACAGGTTTCAACTTCCTGGAAAACTTGGTCCTCATGAATGCCTTATTCATGATCCGCTAGGACTAACATTGGCTGACATTCGGGAGATGTATGAGGGAAGTAAGGTGCCACCGGGACTTGTAAAACCATTTACCAAGTACTTGTTAATGGCGCTTGATTTTCTCCACACTAAAGCTCGTGTAGTCCATACTGGTAAGCTCTTCTAAATCTCTGTGCTATTATATTTGCTTATTTGTTGCAGATATTCAAGAAGATAACATTATGCTCGGTATGGAGGACGATACTGTTTTTAAGGAGTTTGAACAGGAAGAGTGGGCTGAGCCTAGCCTTCGAAAAATTGACGGCGACCGTATAATTTATGAAACTAGACAAGTCGATATCCCCGACAATCCATCTCATGTTGTACTTTGTGATTTTGGAGAAGCTCGCTTTGGTGAGGAAACCTACGTTGGAGAAGTTATGCCGGACTTCTATCGTGCTCCAGAGATAGTACTTGGAATACCTTGGAATGAGAAGATTGATATATGGAGCGTTGGTTTGATGGTAACTAAAATCCCTATCTTTTAATAAGGCTTTTGCTGATATATGAAAGGTCTGGGATCTCTTCGAAGGGAAACGAATGTTCACAGAAAGGCTTCCAAACAGAAATTCTTCAGAATCAGCTCATACAGCCAGAATGATCGCTTTAATGGGCCAGCCACCAAAAGAATTGCTAAAAAGAGGCCAATTCTCTGAGAATCATTTTGATAAAAATGGTAAGAAGCTCTGATTATATATTAATCGGATTTACTTAAAAATATATCAGGCAACTTTAAACATGACATCAAAATACAAAAGACCTCGTTAGAGGAAGAAGAGGAGAATCTCGAAGGAGATGAAAAAATTAAATTTATTAGATTCCTGAGAAAGATGTTACAGTGGCTTCCAGAGGATAGAAAGTCAGCTAAGGAGCTCATGAATGACCCATGGCTGGAGTTTGACTAGAGTGGACCGATTTTTAGAAATGAATGTTCTATTAATGTATTGCGTAAACGAATATAGTCAGTATTAGCCTATTAGGGTACGGAATACAATGGACGTATATGTATTTTATTTATCCTATAAGCCCAGAGCACACAGCTCAGTCTCTAATGTCTTTTCTATAATCTTCCCGAGATACCAACAGAGTATTTGCTCAATAGTCTGGCCCTTGTTTACAATTGACATTATCCACTCTTATATTACGACCCTGCTGATGAAGGTTATTATCTCTCACTAGGAAGAGTGGTTGATTCTTCAAAACAGGAAAGGTCATCACCTAAGCAACCCTTAATTAAAAGGTGTGAAGTTAATAACTTATGAGAGAAAGATTAGCTAATAAATTAGAAGCTCCGTTCACGGACGTGTCAGATGATGGGAACGAAGTTAACATTCGATGACGCAATTGTCCTGTTGGCCTTGCATAACATAAGCAATACAGAGAATAAATGAAACTGATCAGCTTTTGAGATACGAGTAACTACGGTATAAATAGTTTATAATAGGCAATTTTTCATATCGTTGATAAATTAAATAAGCATGTAGATAATTAGAGAGAAAGGTTGATATACAATAAAGGGCCCACCAACTCTAACCTATCATTTTAACGGTCTTCGCATTCTATTTTCTTCCAAATCACTACTTCTAACAAGATCACAAGATGCCGACCTACGTCTGTACTGCTGCTGCAGGGAGATTAAATTCAGAGCAAAGGCAGGGGATCGTAAAAGCCCTGACCACTATTCACTCCGAGGAAGCACATGTGCCGAACTTTCTTGCCCAAGTAATCTTCCATGAAGTTCTACCCGGACAACACTTCATCAACGAAATCCCGGTCTCAACTAACCAGATTTGGATTCGGGGCGATATTCGAGCCGGGAGAACAGATGAACAGAAAACAACGATGCTTTCAAGAATGGTGAAGTTATCTAGCGAGGCTAGCGGCATTGATCCTTCATTCTTCTGGGTTTATCTTTGTGACATTCCTAAGATGGCTGAATTTGGTAGCATCATGCCAGATCCAGGTGGAGAAGCGGAGTGGATTGCGTCTCTCCCTCAAGAAGTGAAGGAGAGATATCAGTTATGAAGGAAGTTTTAGCAGAATATTAGGGTAGCCAGAGATTTGCTGCTTCTAGGTATCAGTCAACATTTTATCTGATGACTGGTTTGAAGGATTCTCTAAACAATTCAATTTGCATCTTCTAGATTAAATTTAATGTATTTCATCAGTTAGTTTCAGCAAATGCTATCTAGGATTCATTATAAATCACTAGTAGGCAGTATTTAGAAAAGTGGGATTTTGTGTGACTGTCAGATATCCTTGAAGTCTTCTCGTGTATTAAGCTCATGTATGAGGCCAATAAAATCTTCATCACCTTCATCTGCAAGCTTCTGGAAGGCTGGCTTGTTTTTCTTTAACCATTCATGCTCTTCACCCGCCTAAGATTCATTTATTAGTTTGCTGCATGCAACCTAATAAGAGAGAAGCATATACGAACCTTTGGTCTAGCAAATCCAGCTTCTACAGCGGTTGTAAGGGCTCCTAAGATCCATACAGTACGAAGGCCATTTTCACCTTCAGAACCAACAATATTTTCCCAGCATTCTATAACCGACATGCAGTGTTCGTTGAACATTTCGACTGAGCGCTTTTCAGAGTTCCGAGTCCTTAAAATGGCGCGGTTATATTTGCGCAACACTCCACCACGGTATACCTTCATATCTGAAACATCTGTATAGCGAACATTGACAAAGTAGCTCGGAGTCCCAAATCTCTTCGCATGTGCTGCAGTAAGGGCTTTAGCTAAAGCCTCTTGTTGAGCATCCGTCAATGGTGTCACATGCTCAATATCGTAGAGAGGCATTATTGCAGAAGAAATGTATAAATGCCGACTTTAGATTCAAGGCACTTTTTTNAAACTTTGTAACTCGCTACTTATAGACCTCAAAATCAAACACGAATCAATTTTAAAAGTAAAGCATCACACACTCCTACAATGGTGTAGCGGATGATCAGTTGATACCTGGACTAGGAGAATACCAGACAAAATTATTCTGTTAAATTCTGTAATATCCGCAAAGCAAAGTGGGGAGAGACATAGAGATGGGGAAGGATATAGAGTGAGAACGGGGTCTAAAGCAAAAATCGTGCCAGCTGGACAAAGGATTGTTACCGAGGTTCCACAGAATTCACCATCACAGGGGATGAGGAGGATCGGTTGGAGGGAGCCAGCTGCCAGCTGCTGATGTTGGATCTCTCTCCCTTACGAAAGCTTCCATGTGGGAAAATTATATAATCATGGATTTCTTTACGTACTCTTGAGTTAGTGCTTACTTGTGCTCCTAAGTTAAACATAGCCTACCTTACTGTAGTTTTAAACCAAAAATACTGATGTTTAGGTCAGCACAGAGTTTCGCACGAGACAATCCAAAGATAGAAGAGTTAGCGAGAAGACAAAATGATCCAATTTGTGATAAATAACTAAAAGACGGTCCTGAATAACAGGCACCAGCAAGCTTGTTCAGACGAATGACTAGTGAAATTAAGGAAAGCCTCATTATCTTCTTCAGCTCCATTTGTGTAAATGACGACATATCTTCGTGGTATAGATGGTTTGTTCCTTCTTCCCCAAAACCGTTGGTGGTTACTTAGAAGAACTCAACCCCGGCATTCTATGAATCTAAATTCATATTAGTATGGGCGAGTAGTCTGCATCATCTACAGAAGGAAAATGTGAAGGATTACAGCGAGAAATCAGTCGAGATTGTTACTGAATCCAAATAGCTCCAACTAGAACAGCAAGAGTTCAGTAGGGACCTTCACTGTCGCTCTTGTTATTCTGTACTCCAAGTCTAGCATTAGTTGACGCTCCCATCATTTATGTTAAACCAATATTTACTCTATAAATTAAATAGTCTTGCGCAAGTTGCCGTATTTTGAAGTGAATGAAGCGGCTCTCGACACATCAAAGGACATTGCCTACACTGCTATCAGGGCAGGAATATCTGTAAGCAAAGACCTTGTCTCCGGCAAAGATACAGAAATGTAAGTTTTTCTCTAAGAGCTCTCATCTCTTAGGTCCCAAACAAACCTTACATTTACTTTGGATTATCGCTAACGTTTCAAACACACAGTGGGACATGGTTAGTGGCTGACCAACATGCGTTTTCTACATACCTAGGACAAGCTATAGGCGCTTGGGGGAATTTAACGGATCTGGCGTTGTAAGCATTATTCTCCGGCAACTTGACTACACTTCTCAATCTTGATAACCTCATCACAGCGCAGTAAACTCATCGCTGGCATACCAGAGACTAATGATTATCCACCGGACGAGGAATCCCTTGTTGTGTCAATTACTTCTGCCTTTTATGCCTACACTGTTCTTATTATTTGGGCAACTGTGAACTATAATGTGTTTGTCATTGACAATAGAACCCCCTGTGGCACAGTCAATCCGATCAGTGACTATAAGTTATGTCTACTGAAGATTAGGTAATCTCATGAGGCTGTTATCCAGAGACTAACGGAGAACTCTACTACCTCGCCATGGCAATTACGAGCCAGTTTCCGGCCACTTGCAGCAATACTGAATTTTGCGCAAATCTTGCGTTCACAACGCCGCCTGGACTTTCAGCGTTGACTGGAGGCGACGCATGGGGAGATGTCACTGCACAGGCGATTATTCAAGGGGATAGTTACGAGCCGGGCGTCGTAAGTCTGTGTCGCTTAGGTAGGTCTCCCACCAAAATATTTGTAAATCATACACTATGGCTCCTCAAACACCTCCCCTTGATTTTCAGCATGAACCAGGTGATGAGATTCCTACTAAACATAAGGAGGCAATACGCCAGCTTTATGGCTTTGGAAAGATACTAATTTCAAAGCTTCAAGAACGATATGGCCTTGGTTATACAACAATCTGTTGCATTTTGAAATATGACCAGCCTGAACACGCTTGCCCTACATGAACTGGAAGGCCACAAAAACTTTCAGATTTACAAGTTAATGAAATTATTAAATATCTTTCTACTAATTGGGAAAATAGATACCTTAAATATGAAGTTATTTGTGAAGAACTTAAATTGAAGTGTACTCTTACAACTTTACATCATAAACTTTACCAAAGAGGATATTATCAATGTACTATATGTCAAAAACCTTACCTTACTTCTACACAAGTTTTAGCTTGACTTTTATAAGTTATAACTTATATATTTTAGCATATAAAATAGTTTAGGGTTCTTTGGTCAGATAAGGTTATATTTTTAGTAGGAAGAAGAACAATAAAGGAGAAAGTTACTCGAAAAAAAGGAGAGCGATTTCATCCTACATGCCTTCAACATCAATTCCATTGAGGCTATACAACACTTGTGAATGCTTGAGGAGCAATTGGATATGGTTATAAAAGTCCTCTAATATTTCTCCATGGTTCTGGCAAAAAAGGAACATTCACACAAAAGGATTATCTAGCTTAAATCCTTACAACAAATCTTCAACTTATTCTAGAGGCTTTTACACTCAAAACTCATGAACTCTACCCTTTTACAGAACCTTTATTTATAGAAGATGGAAACTCAGCTCATGGCCATAAGTCTACAACTAACTGTTGTGCTAGATAGCATACAGCACATGGAATAATATTAATGCCACACCCTTCTACAAGTCCTGATATGAACCCTATTGAGAAGTGTTAGAGGAAACTCAAACAAGCGTTACACAGGCGAAAAAANGCAACCCACAACCGAGCAAGAGATGGAAATTGCAATTACAGAAGAATGGAATAATATACCACAGGATTGGATAAATGAGTTGATTTTAAAACAAGAACATTGGGTTCATGTACTTATGGAACGCCATAGGTGGTCTACTCCTAATTAAATTGTTATTAAATACCTAAGTTTTATGATTTTTATCGCAATATGCCCTGTGCGACACAGACTTACGACACCCGGCTCGTTACTTAAATCCACTCACCACTTACCTAAATCAACTCACTTTTGCCGACATCGGCTATTACACAGACTACTTTCTTGCACAACGCACTGAACTGCCCTATAATTATAGCGATCTTTAGGTATCTGACAGCCTGTAATTATAATGACTGTTAGCCTTTGAACGCCCTATAAAACACTGCACCCAGCAAACGCCAACTGCTGCCTAACCTTATTAAAATTAATTATAAGAAATTTAACCTATTATATTCTGACAATTATAAATTATCTTACCAAGTAATAATTATTAAAAATGTTCTTAAAACTTAATGAATTCTAATATATGAAAGCTTGAAAATTCAGTAAAACTTACTTTAATCAGAGTATTATTGCCTGAAAAATAGCCGATGTCGGCAAAAGTGAGTGGATTTAAGTATCCCCTAAACTATTCAGTTACGTCATGAAATTCTAGAATTCCCTGATCAGACGTCTCCAGACATACAAACAAACTATCAGCAACATCAAACAGTCCAGTCTGCGAGTTTCCATGACCAGTTTCACCCTCCATTGTGCTGCTAGTCGCATCACGTGCAGTATCCAGTGTATCTTTGCTCAGCCCATGCAAGAGCAGAGCTAACAAGCTCGTCCGCCACATTCCCAAACCTGCCACCTCCCGTGTCTTAACCAGAGCGCCAACAAACTCTACAACAGCCAAAAAGAGCAGTAACACTGGCAAGCTCAACCATAACCAACGAACAGTTACATATATTTCGTTTATCCATACGATCCCACTTGATTTCTCTGGACCGTTGCTAAACCGCGTGTCGCGGATTACTTTGGTCATGCCCAATGCAAGGTTTTGCAATGGCCCTGCAAATGACTCAGCTTCCCAGAATGCCTGAGCAGCATCAGAATCATGAATCAATTTGCCAGTGTATCCTGTCATATTACCAGAGAGAAAGTCAATCAGATAGCTGTGCATGGACCAGAACGTAAGTAGTTCAAGATTATACTGCTTGGACCCATCTGGGAAAGTTTCTGGGGGTTGGAGAGTGATATTCGCACGTTCTATAACTTGTGGGTCTTCTGTGTAGTTTGTCCACGATGATACGATCTCCTCGCTGTACACCCCAGCATTGACAGCGGAGCGATACGTGTTGACGCATGGGACAAGAACGCACTCCGTTGCAAGTAACTTAGAATCGTTTCTGAGCTTATAATCCATAAATCCACCAGCAATGCCGAGTATTTTCGCAAGTGGGTGTGTAAAGTTATAAGAAAGAGATGGTATAGTAGTATCCACATGCATGAGCTGTGCCCGACCACCCTCCAGCATTGGAACGTTGTCATAAGGTAATGTGACATTACACCAGGTCGACCGTGGATCGCAACGTAATGTTAACTGTGGCGTCAGATCTGTACATAAGGAGCAAATAGCGAGGGAAGAATAGAGAGGCCAAGTGCATGAACCGGAAGAACACTTGAACGATGGATAAGGAGTGGCTGATTGGAAAATACCGCCATAGAGGGCAGCTTTCATTTCGAGTCCGACTTGGCCGACTTATAGAAAGAATCAAGTTAGCGAGTATAGGGCTAAGCGTGTAAGTGATAATTAACAGGGTACTAACTCTGGAATGATGCTGTCCCGCTCTCGAGATAGTAGTCGGAAATAGCGACAACCGAGGTAGCATTTGTTAAGGGAACCTGACGGCTTTTATATGCAACAATTTGTTGCACGAAAGGATCCAATCCTAGCATAAGAACTGTTGCAATAGCCCCCATCATTACAAAGTGTGCATTTCGAATCCTTACAACAGAATGGTTAGTCCATAGGAGATAATCATAGCTTTTGATGAAGGCAAATCCACACCGATACCACGTACTCATTTTTCAACCTCCACAACAGCACCAAGCTGCCCCATGGTCCTCTGCTTGCATCATCAAAGCGCTCTAAGTCAGAAAGCCTTCGCCTTGATGAGAACCACACCCACTTGAGCTGTGCAATCCCTTTCGAAATGGGAATAAGCATTGCAGACCTGGTTAATGTAGATAGCCATGAGAGCATGGAGTTGAGTGTGATCCCCGCAGGCCAGTCTGGTGTTGCCTTACCATCGAATGAGATGAGAACTGCAACCATGCTAGCCATTGTAGAGATAGCAACAAGTATACCGATAGTCTCCCAGAGAAACCAGTCAATAGCAGTATTAAATTTTGAGATCCATGACGGCCCGTTTCGCTCGCCAGTGGATACGCGTAACATGGCATCTGAAGACAATGCATAAGGTCTTGCCTTCTTTGAGTTGAGTTTGGTTTCTGAAGATCGGCCGGACAGTAAAGGAGTCTCTGTGTGTGATAGAGTGGCTAGATGGATTGGAGGAGAACGAATAGCATCTTCATCCATGGCTGTAAGACCTAAACTGTAAAGGCCCTGGTGGTATGTCTAAGGTTCAATTAAAGACGTACTCAACTCTAGAGGTATGAGACTCGAGGCTGTCATATCTATGTGAAAACAAGAATTCTGAGCTGGCCTCGGAACTCGATTGTGCGTGTGCTGCAGCAAATATTACAGCCTGATTTATCTAGGGATTCTTGGATCTACACAATCCCAGGTCTCGAGACAGAGACAAAGAGATGCATGCCATTTACGTAGAGTGATAGCCAAGGCCTTTGACGGCAGTAAACTAACCTCTCACACGATCGGTTTCCCAATCACTGGAGGAGGTGGTTGGAGGGGCTTGCTCTACTCATGCAACAGTGAAAGGTTTAACGAATCGGCATTCACCGGACCTGATTGTTGTGCAGACACGAACACGACGACCCAGTCAGCCTGATCAACCTTAAAAGTTAATTAGCAGGTTCCATGCAACCAATATATCCAACCCCTTCCGAACCAACATCATGCTCACAGCCTCATGTCAGAGCAGAGGTAAAATAGGAAGAGAACAGTATGTATTTCCGGAACCTTTTGAAGAGTCAGGGTTAGCGCGATGTCCAGGTTCATCTTTGGCTGGAAAACACTACAGAAAAGAATGGAACTTGTAGCCTTGTGATCCCTCTGTTTCTTCTAGCTATCTGGTCATTTTGTGAGTCGCATCCCAAGTTCCGGCTTAGTGGCATGTTCAAATCATAAATTTCCAAACATTTGTAAAACAGAGCAATATTTTAAGCATGGGAGTCATTATTAGGAGTTTCTACTTATGCAAATTTCATTGGCCACTCCAGGAGCTCATTTCATGTAGCTGCCTGACTTCGTACTTCATCCTGTCCTTCCTCTCGAGTACTAGCCCTTCCAACTTCGGAAGTCGTGTAAATTTCCTGTGGCTTCACTAAAGCTGTCCCGCACTTCGTTTAGCTAGATTTTCAACTCAATCAGGCGCTGTCATAGTAATATCTGAACACAACTCCTTGGGAGATCCTTGGATGTACACGCGCCCAGATCTCGAGTCTGAGACAAAGAGAAGTAGGATCATGCGCTTAAGATGATTGCCAAGGTAGTTGAAAACGCAGGCTGGCCTCCATACTGTTCGTCCCCATATGCACAGTTTCTGTATTTAGAAAGAAGCGGTAGTAATGAGCACCTTGTTCCCCTTTAAGTGTGCTACTAGTTGAAGGGCGCATCGTTATGGATACTACGGTATACTGTAGCGGAACTATGATTCATACATCAATGTGCCAAGTCTTTGTGTAGCTTTCCGCGTCGTGATCGTGTCTGCACGACAACTATGAAGCCAGTTGCTGCTTATTATTCGTCAACCCTTATTTGCTCAACAATGCCTGGGCAACAGAGATGAAGAATATTGTATATTCCCGAAACTTTGTGAAGGATTAACACGACATTAGATTTCATATTTTCTGGGGGGAATATAATATAAAAGAAATAGATTAAATCACGCGCTGCAATATTTAGAAGTTATGGTTCTGCCTCATAACCGGGTTCCCCATGTGCTTACTCAGTCCAATATTAGAGCATATATATAGGGCTTACAGGTATAACGCGTGCCATTGATTTAACGGTTATCATCGGCCTGTACAGCTGTGCACAACCGCACAACCTCTGTATATAAGATTTATTGTAACTGTAGGCCCCTTAAGCAATTTAGTGGCTCTATATCTGTCCCTGCGTTTGTTCCATACTTTATTGTATCGTCAACATCATGACTTCCGGAATATTTATCAAGTTAAAATAGCAATATTTGAGCTTCTAGAAAATGATTGGGGTTGCACTTTTAAGCAAATTTTGTTGGCCATTTCAAGAGCCCATTCCATGTGGCAGCCTCGGCGCGTACCCTATCCAGCTCTTCCTCTTCAGAATTAGAACTTCCCGTCGTGCTAGTGGTATAGATATCTGTGGCTTCGCGAAATGCGTCCTGTACCTCGTCCGCGATAGCCTGGATACCCAGCCTCCCAAAGTTGTCCAGCCACCAGAAGCCACTTTCCATCAGGACCAATAGAACTTTATAGTATGCTAAAATTACCAGGGATTTGGCCCTTCTACAACGCAACCGCGCCCGAATTGTTAAATTCTTACTCCCCAAGGCGCCTGCATCTGGCAGGGTCTGGCAAAGCTCGTGCACGTAGCTTTCCGGTACCATCGCGGGCCAGCTTAGACCGCCGATCTCCTCTATCTCTTGAAGTGCAAGTGTGCAAGCCCAGTTACTGTCAGCTGGGTTTTGACTTGTCGCAAAGGGGTTGAATGAGGAGTACTGGAACATGAGTAGCGTGCGGACGTAGAGATCTTTGAGTGAGAGGCAAGCGGCCTGGATCCCCCACTCAGGTCTTCCAGAAGAGTTATCACTATTTTCAGTAAGTCCCTCTGGGTCCAGAATTCTTGGGGCAGCAGCAGAATGCAAATTATGGTGTATAGTGTTATCTAAGCTCTTTACTTCAGCGTCACAGATATTCGATAGCGTTGAAATTGCAGTGCTTGCCTCGAGGCGAAATATCCTCAGTTGGCTTTGCAATGGATTCAGGGGTACCAAAGTAGCAAAGCTGGCCTCATGGGTAGTTTCGGTACTACGGATATCAAAACCGTCGACTAGCTCACTTCGCTGCACCTTCCTGAGATGCATGTACGTCGGAGCCGGTAATTGTATTGGAGCTTGAAGATTACTATGCAGGGCTGCTCTCCCCTTGAGGTGCATCTCCCAGTCCTCATGAATCACCCGAATATCCATAAGCCTCCTCAGCGGCCCCATCCGCAAGGCGGCCCATCCTTGTGGCGTAAGGCTGCTAATCCCCCGTGTCAAACGGAACCATTCAAGGTGTGGCCAAACAGACACAGGATGATGTTCCTGGCGCGGACTAGCCAAGGAGATCGCAAACGAAAAGGCAACGAGAGTAGTTGATGTCGCAAAAACCTGTTGTATGTTGTGTTCCATTAAGGATGTTACCTCTTTTCGCATTAAACTTACAGAAAGGCTCTGATGCTTCATCGATAGTTGTACGAGGGGGGGTATGTTGACAAAGGCGTTGCATCCTTCTTGGGCGGGTAAAGGACTCTGCTTCTTGAAACTTCTCTTTTCCAGATAAGCCATGTGAATCGCTGATATGGAAAGGAGAGCATGCATCAAACATTTACTAGTATGGGAAAGCTTAATAACAGCACTGCCCCAAACTCCTGCTTTCCCTTTAACAATGAGAGTGTACCTGACGTCTGTGTCATGAAGTGAGACAGAAGTTGAAGGTCAGTCATGCTACTATCAGAAAGAGGTTGGTCGACATGTTGATCTGGTGTATACTTGGTCGCGTGGTTAGCGAACATACTTTGAAATCCTGATTGCAGTCCAGATGTTATACCTGAGTCGACTTACTGGTCCGATCTACACCTTCTGAATTTTCATATTCGGGTTCAAGCTGGCCGTCGTGATTGCGTTTTTCACTGTTCGAAGGATCTGTTACGGAAAGATTCTGGATACTAGCGAGAAAAGCGGTTGGCGGTTGTGAAATAGCACCAGTCAAGTTCCTGTTCATAGCTGAAGGTGTTTTGAGAGTTGCCTGTTGTGCCATGGTTGTAGCAGAGGCACCTGCCTCTTGGACAGCACTTCCCAATCCATTTTGATAGATACATTGGATATCTCTAAACGAACATGTAGTGCAGACCGGCCGGTTCTCATCACACTACCACACATACGTTAGTCAGACCGTGTATTAGTAATTCCACTCCGGAAGTAGATATGCAACTAAAGGAACTTAGGGTGCAGGGAAATAACTACCTTAACTCTTCGGTTTCTGCATGTCAAGCAACCATTCCGAGATTTGATGTGTGAAGACCTGGATCTTCTCTCACCTCCGCGAGGAAGTCCGTATGCATTTCTTAGCGGCATTGCTATGATGTACTAGATGGGGACCGTCCGTCCGGACTGGAAATCTAAGTCGTATTCGTGTTGTTAAGTAGCTACTAGCTATCTCGAACCTATCGATGGGGATTCCAATACTCAAAGGATATTTAACCCGCCTATACTACCCGGGACTAGCACTAAGCAGCGTTTGTGTGGGATGTTTGTGGTTAATGAGTATGTCGGAGAACAATCTGGAGCACCGGCTGTGCAGTAATTTTAGGATATGCGGCTAGAAATACTTTCCCCAAAAGCATGTGTTTCAGAGCCCTGTAATAATTTCAAGCTGTTGCTAGAATCTTTGAAGGCTGTTTTCAAACAGAGGTGTGACTAAGGCTGCATACACGAACACGAACAAGCGCCTAGACGCTACAAGCACAAAGTATTTGGGGACGTATATATCAAGGTGCAGTAGTTTTTAACAGTTAAGGAGGGGCTGTAAAACGCCTCTTCCTTCTTGGCAGCTGCCTGAGAATGAAACCATCCTTCCTATTATTATCACCACACGACGCGAGACATGTGTTTGTGATGGATTTGGTTGCCAGTAAATCTCTATCATCTTTGTGACATCCACGATGAGGGCACACCGCAACAGCAAATTGTATCCAGGATTCCTACACTCTTCTCCCAATCCACAAATCCTCCGCTCCAAAAATATAGACATATCCCTCCGGAAGATTATATAAATATCACTGTCAAGTGTCAGAATGGTTAACAATCAAATAGCATTAGCTTAACAAAGTCTTGATTAATTTCTCAGATTATCACTTGCTTTATAGGGTGCAATTATAACGACCTAATAGACAGAATGTCTACTCCGTCAAGAGGCGATACCCCCGCAAACGATGGTTTGATAGAGCATATTACCAATTATCCACGTACAGAAGACTACGGCGGTGAAAGAGGCGATACCGGCGAATGGATGAGAAAAGATGGCTCTGAAACAGAGGGCCAGACACCTGTATTGTTGAGATCCTACGGAGCAATCTCGAGGTTGCATATCTCCACTTAGTTTGTACATATTATCTGAGCTGATTTCTATGTGACTACTGTAACTGATTTCTGATACAGATTATTGCGTCGAGACTTTAGATGTACATCTAGTCTTTGTTTCGTCTATCCTAGCCTTATTCAGCGGCAGTACAACATGTTTAAATGCCATACTTGCAGAGAGCATACCTGCAGATTCTTTGTGTGTATATCTATATGTGCTATTATGCTATAGATTCACCTTGTGCCGTAGCAACTCTGACTTTTATTGATTAGAAGCACCGTTCTTATGCAAATCCGGGCCATGCAATACCTCGCCGCTATACTAGCACAATCCTTTGCAGCATATATGATGCAGAAATCTCTCTGGGCGCCTTTTTTGCTTGGTATGGGAGTTTATATAATATCAATACCAATCTTAGTACTGATTCCGGAACCTCGACTGGGTTGTACGAAATATCCTCGACTTATTGTGGACCCTGAAGCACACGACGAAGAACCTTACTCTGGTTCTTCTCCTAAAGTTGTGCCTGAAGACTCGGAAGAAGTTTTCAATTCGGCATATGGGAATATTAGAGATAAAACGAGCAGTGCCAAATCTATGTTGCAAAGCTCACGATCAATATGGCTTGGCCTAGTAGTCATCTTCGCTCTCTCCTTTGGATCGAGGATAAATACTATCCTCTTACAATTGGGATCTACAAGGTTTGGCTGGACTTTTGCAGAAATGAACTTCATTGATTCATTCAGAAATCTTTTAAGCGGCATAGCCCTTTTTTCTCTACCCTTCCTCTCAGGACTATCGCGGCAAATGGGGGCCTCTGGAGTAAAAGGCGACTTCATCATTGCTTGTGGCAGCCTAATATTTTCTATATTTGGTATATTGCTTCTTGGAATAGGTAACAGCGGAGTAATATTTATTATTGGTATGGGTATCTACGGCTTCGAGGCGGGGTTTACCGACGTCCTGCTCGCTTTCCTGGCACGGAAAATTCCCAAGGACCAGATCACTAGGTTCTATTTCCAGATATCCGCTACTATACAAGTTTGAGCCATGGTTTCTGGTCCATTATGGGCTTGTGTTTTGAGTTTCACATTTCAAAACGAGTCTCTTATGCTACTTCCTTTCATTGTCTGTGCAGGAGCATTAATTCTTGCCCAAGCATTACTATTCGTATTAGGCCAGACTAAAGACGTTGGGGTTAACTTGGAGTCGGACTGATAGAATTCGATTATTAGGTGTAGTAAAATTCGGATTTTTCCTTAATCAAGACTCTAGTAGTATAGGATCTGTCGCCCTGGAAGAGTTGATTCAATAGGTATAGACTTCCTCCTTGTTTTAGACTGAGAAATACATTGTGTATAAATGTATGTTAACATTTGGGCTTTCTACATACCCTTCGAATATTGCATCATGGAGACTGCTTTTCAAAATCCCTGGCCAGGGCTTAGTTTCCAAGTCCCTTAGACAAAAATCAATACATTTGTTTACCCAGGTTGAAGGCGGCATAGAGTTAAAGTCTATGTTCTTTTATCTATTAGTTTCACTTACTTGTGTTGCAAGAGGAATCAACCATCCAGTTACTTGCTGCTACATGAATAAGCATAATAACATTAGCAAGACTAAATAGATTTGGTCGCATTATGACAAGGATATTGTATGCAAGGCAAAAAAATACTAGAAAAAAANCTGAGGAGGTGTTATGTTCTGAGAATACAAAGAAGACTTGCAAAGGCTACAGCACTATAACATATAAGAAGTGGAACCATATAACGATCCATAGTTGAAATATGCGCCGTAATTTCCCCCAACTAAATTAGTTTGAGTAAAGAATAAAAAACCATTAATTATCAGCCCGGTCCTACGTATGAATACAGAAATATGATGTTTCATGCACATATTCTTATCTTAAATCCAGATTATGTTCTTGAGAAACATCCTGTGCAACTTTTCTGTTAGCATAATGTCTATCAATTGTTCAGGACTGCGTATGCTAAGCTTTTCATATCGACTTCGACCCTTTTCATATAAAAAGGTCATGCCAATAAGACACATGCAAGGTTCGATGGTAGATTGGTGATGCAAAGCAGTTAAGTTGGTATAGGAGGAACGGCCTTGAATCTGCCACTACCACTCGATGGCGTTTTAGTTTACATAAAGAGAAGTAGGCTCTATCGATCCAGTTTATCGAAGAAAATGTCCATTTTTGCTCTGGATGGACTGAGGGCAGAAGGGTGGCCTCTTCACGCTTTGATTCTGAGATCATTGTCGGTCTGTGAGGACTCATGGCCCAGATCAAGTTCCGAGAGATCATGGATCTTGAAACCCATTTTATTGCTACTTGTTCCATAATTATGTTTTCAATCTGGAAATAAATACTTTAAACATCTCTATGCATACTAAGATATGTGTTATGGTGCAGCAAGGATGTACTTGGATCAACGTGGTTTCGATTTTCAATTCCTTCAGACTTGTGCCTGTCGGTGAGATATCGGGTTCTCTTGATCCTAGAATCCCCCCAGACTTCACTCCGACACTGCTCTTCCAACCTTTAGACGTTCGTCAACGTAGAGCTCCCAGACAAAATAGGTCACCTCGGGCTGACAGAAAGTCAACTCTCTAGGAATTACATCTCCTGGGGTTATCCCATAATTTCTCCAGTTATATGGATCTTGTGCATAAATAAATCCGAACCATCGAGTTCGAAGAAGATACTCATCTCCAAGTAATTTAAAAAGTTCCATATATGTATAACTATTAGATACAAAATATGTATGGCATTTTGGCATTTTACCAACCTTGTTTTCTTATAACCAAACTACACAGCTCCAAGTTCTTGGCGACATTTTCTTTCCCGAACAAATATTCTCCATGTCTATCTTTCCATACACGGATGGCGGGCACATAATGCCGCCAACTTTCTGCTGGCCAATGCTTCGTAGTTGTGCTGAGAAAGAGTATCACCAGAGCAATTTTGCGTTCATTTGGCAGGTCCTTGCTATGCACATGCGGCACACTGGAGTCTAACCAGCTCAATGTCCTGTCCCACTGCTCCTCTTTAACAATAATCTTCATGAGATCAACCACCATGGGGCAATTGATCTTGGGAAACTTCATATTTACCGAAATAGTAAATAATTTGGGATAAACCAGCTTCGAAATCTCGCGATAGTTGAGTTATGATCACAGTTCATTAACTTCACCATATTATAACCCCTTCCCGTGTTGGTGATTATGGGTCTGCGGCTCTGCACTAGGACTCCGAGCAAGACATGGCCAGTCAATGGAGGGCTGTTAGCAGACTCTGACCTAGAACTGCTACAAGGAGTCATCTTAGACTAGCACTGTAGAGCCGCCACCGAAACTCTTCAGCTCTCTCATTTTCTGCACCATGTATGGGTTAAGGCCCGTGATGCATGCCATGATTGGATATGATGCCTCGAATCGGAGGGCCAGCTCATGATGAGAAGGAGTGTTGTGGACGAACGTATCCTATGAGTCATGGATCCCCATCGTTTTCTTATTCATGTTACACAATTCTCTGTTATATCGCGCCCAAATCGAATTTCCAACACAGTTTGGAGAAGAAGCAACAGAGCCGGCTTGGCTGAGGAAGCCGTATTGAGCTTTTAGCCGCTGGTTGGATGGGGCCAACTCTCGAGGAATCTTCAGTTTCGCCCTAGTGTAGCGTTTGTTAATATCCTATCCGTAGCGATGAAAGTCAAGTTTTGACACACAGCTTACTGACCGTTTCACTGTTTTGTGCGTTCTAAATTTGCCATTATTTAATCACATATCATGTTTTCAATGTTTCTGGCAGAATGTCAACAAATATACATTGGCACCGGCCAGATAGAGCAGATTTGCTGCCCAAGAGAGACATATCCTTCAATATTGTACTGCGGTTAGTTTACCTCCTGTTTCAATATTTTCCCCCTTCAAGATTTCTGTGTTAGCTGATTAGTCGCGTGATCAATGTTAGGTAGTATGGCGTCTGTCGGGATAAATTATGCATCTTTTATTACAAAACGTTGCCTCCATAACCTGAAACTCCAGCATAGTTAAAATTAGGCGTACGGGTGTAGTATATCTCAATTGTACAAATCCTATGTCTGAGGTGCTCGAGATTACATGGGTGAGGTCTCATGGTTGTGGACCCCGCCAAAATCGCAGATCAGCTATACTTGCCATTTAGGGAAAGTATACTTTTATATGCACGCCTCTTAGCTGATACAGCCGAACCACTATGCAGATAACGGCGCTGACTGATGACTATTTCGTAGGGGAGATTTCTCGCACTTCGGAGTGGTTATAGAGAATGCTTTAACAAATGTCGCATCCAGAAATAGCGCGGGCTCTGACCACAGGTTCTCACCCCTGTAACCTCATGGTCCTCAGCTCCCCCGAAATGGAAATTTTTCATACACGGAATGTGAATGCGACTACAACTTCTATCAAAGTTTCAAGTCATCTATCACTTTGCAAGTTGTAGAAGATAGGCACATGCACTCCCCAAGCATATCCTAAGTCAAAATGTCTCATACCATGTCTTCTGTTGACCAACGCACCACCGAGTTTGGGTGGACGAAACTGGGGCAGGCGGCATATGACGGCGATGAAACGAGCGTGAAGTCGCTGCTTCTACAGAGTACCAATCCGCTTATACTAGACAATGTAGGACTGACTCCGCTGGACCACGCAGCCGTTCAAGCCCATGCAGGAGTATTCCAGATATTGGCTGCTCAGCTTGCGCAGAGTGGCTATATCATAGACCAGTTATTTGAATCCCTCTCTACCAATAACTGAGATATATTCCGTTGTCAGGTATCCCCCTATTGACTTATCTGCGCTCCGATGAGCTCAGACAGCAGAGTCACCAGTGTCGCCTAAATATTTCTTATTCTTTTTGTTGCAATAACTAATCTGATTAGGAGTATGGTTGTTTTCTCATATTTGTATGTCATTTTACCTGCTCAACGGAGCAGTTTGTTGTGTGTTTCGCTCCCGTTTAGCTGAATACGTGGACCACAGGCCTTTTGAGTGAGAGTATGCGTTTACACGAGATCGGTAGAATAGGACCGCAGATCAAATAAGGATCAGGCCAAAAATGGCCCACTGGATTTGATTGGTCGAGCAAAATCGGGAGATGAGCATCCCTCGCATTAACCAGCATGGCCAACTTAGCATCAATATTTTTGAATCAAGGACAATGGAATGAGGCGGAAAGGCTGGAGATGCAAGTGTTGGAGACAAGGAAGAGTGTATTGGGCTAGGAGCATCTCGACACGCTGGCCAGCATGGCCAATTTGGCATATACTTGGAAGTCCTCGGGTCGCAACTATGACTCCCTGAAGTTGATCAAGGAAAGTTCAGTAGTCTTCTCATCAGATGGTAGGCAAGTTGCTTCTGGATCAGACGATGAAACTGTGCGGTTATGGGATTCTATAACGGGAACGAAGTTGCAAATACTCAGAGATCACACAGGTTCAATCGGTTCCATAGTTTTCTCCCCAGACAATAAGAAAGTCGCATCTGGATCAGATGATGGGACTGTACGATTATGGGATACTACAACTGGGGCAATATTACAGATATTCAAAGGCTATACGCGCTGGATCAATTCAGTAGCCTTCTCCCCAGACAATAAGCAAATTGCAACTGGATCGGGTGATAAGACTATACGATTATGGGATACCACGACTGGAGCAATATTACAGAGACTTGAGGGCCATACAGACTCAATTTATTCAGTAGTCTTCTCATACCAAATCGAGCTTAGGATGCCTTATCCATCCAAACACGGACAATTGATCGCATAATTTAGGATTAAAGGACAAGTATGGGAGACTTTGGCCATGAATTTTCAATTAGTGAATTTATTTTGTTTCATCACGAGTCTGCTTCAAAAACATCATTGGTGATGTACCCCCAGTTCCCCGCAACTTGTCAGTTTTAAGCCGTTTAATGTTCAACCCCCGAAAGACTCCGTGCTGACATAGAGCACAGTTGCTTGATCGTGACTTGGATGATTCAATAACTATATATCGCGTCACTATTTGAATGTGCTTGTCGCGGAGGGAACGAAGCCCGGAAAGGCATGAATCATAAGCTGTGTGGAGCATTTTATCAGAAGGGTTGCATTCCACGAATTCCCTGATATTTGTGATCATAGCGATGTATTCCAGAAAATTCCGGTGTTGTATAAACATATAATTACGCATTTCGACAATATAGGCCTGAGTTGAGGTGTGTTGATCGCAGCTAGACTTGTGTTCGATTCCCAGGACGATATCAAACAATTGAATAATTGGGCTTTGTGCATTACTTCCTCCGCTATATTGTCGATACTGTTGGAAGTTTGTATCATCGTCATACAACAACCCGTTTGGCAAACCAGCATCTGCCATATTTTTGCTTCCTGCTAGAAAAGGACGGATGTGGTGATAGAATGTGTGTGGATCGCACTTTTCGAAGATGCGTTCCAGTAGTGCCACTAGATCACACAGCCCCTCCGTGAAAATTTTCAAGCTCTCTATTAGACAAGTTTTGTTTCCACATCGCGCAGAAATAATTGCTTTAACTATGTGTGGAATTATTCTGGCGCCACGTGCTTCGATCGCTACTGAAATGAGATAAAACCATTCCTCATCAGTTGTTCCAGTGAAGGTAAAAATCGAAGCAAGATTATCCAAATCCTCTGCTGGGAATTCTGGACACAATTTTTTNGTAGTTCCATAAGCAGAAGCTGGTATATGTCGCAACTGGTGGTATATCGAAATGCGCTGAAACCTCCAAAAGAGGAACAGTAAGCTGAGGTGGTACCCTCTTAAATATATCAACTTGAGTTAATGTATATTCAAATAGAGACCAGCCACAAGAATAGAAATTACTGTGGTTATTGATATGGATTGCTGATAACGTACATCTGTTGGAGTGGTCTCGCCCCATACATAACCCTGAAGCATAAATGTTAGGATGAGATATGCCCTTCGCCAGTCGGATTTAGATTTCAGGTGCTGAGTTGAAAGGACTGGTATGCTGTCTATGGAGCTCCGTAAATGCTGAGTTGAGAGGAGACCAGGCAACTTGGTAACTATTTCCTCCCATTGTGTATAATAAAGAGGTAGAGGCTCCTGTGGTGGTTCTGGAAACAAGAAGCCTCGGTCAAGAACGACATCAAGTTCTACAAGAGGAGAACAAGAAATGTCCATGCTAACTACAAGAAGATAATCAATCAAAAATGTTTAGAATAGAAAGCTGAGATGAAAACAGCAATCTTACCTCTTGAGGAATATAAATGTCTAACAATCGACTATGCAGCTTTCTAAAATTACAGATTATTGTTTAATAAGACAGAACAGAGAAGTATAGCATCGCCGAGATAAAATCTACCGATATTGATATATACTAATCTAGTAAATGTTCCTATACAAGCATCGGTAAAAGAAATAAAAGAAAGAAAGAATCATACTGAATAGGTGTCGTCGTGGTCTCTAGCGGTGAAGAGAATTACAGAATTCCATTGAGAAAGGTTCTAAATGGTCAGTGGGCAATCTACAGTAGGCTGTAAAAAGGACCTTGGTAATTCTGACTCGACATCTGTTTTAGTGTCCTGTTTGTATTTGCTTTATTTTCAAGATCCGCCAGAGCATTTACCAAGTTAGTTTCGTTAAGACACAGCTCTTCGTCTGTGGACACGGTGGATTAACAAAAAAANGAAAAACAAAAAAGGAAAATTATGCGTCTCTAAGATTTTGATCTTCACCGCTATTTCGTAGCTGATCTAGAAATTGTCGACCATGGTTTCTTTTGTTGACGAAGGCTGAGCCATCTGTCTTGGATGATCATATGTGACTGACAAAGCTATGAGCATATATCTGCCAGGGAAGCTGAATCAAGTCCAATCATTGGGGAGTATCAGACCCGACTGACTCGCACAGCGAACGAGCCGACGCCATATGGTGGGAGATGGAATGTGTACGACGGCCAAATATCGGGTGGCTCTCTAAGTAACAATACCGACGTCAGAGAATCAGTCGCAGAGTGCTCACATATTTCCGGTCTGAATGCCTAGAAGTCGAAATGTGTCAAATGAGTGGAAATCTGTATTTATACACCTATACTGAAGATCCCCTAATCCCGTCGCATGTTCTCATACTCGGGGAAGAGCCCACTGCTTGACGTTCTCCTGAAGAATCCACCTGCCAATGTACTGCAGTCTCAGCAAGGAAACTACTGCTAGGAGACAATATAGGAGGGCAAGGCTGAACCGCGTCGACGGTACCATGGTGTTTGTGTCCGCCGAGATCCCCTTTTGTACCTGGTCCATGAAGGGTCGAAACTTTTGTTCATAAGCCTTGAGGGCGGCCGCGAGACCATCCTTGTTATCCCTCTCTTGGTTGGTATCATCTCTATTGGGGCAGTGTTCCCCGATTTCGCCAGCCAGAATGTAAGCACCCACAAAGACAGAGCTGGTACCCATTCCTGAAAGTGGCGATGGGCAATAAGCAGCGTCCCCGACGAGCGTTACGCGGCCGGAGGACCAACAGTCGAGCTTGACGAGACCCAGACGCTCACAGTAGAAGTCGTTATCCTCCATTAGAGCCTTTAAGATCTCTTCTGTTTGCCACCCTGCACCTTCGAAAATTTCCGCAAATGCTGCCTTTTCCTCTTAGACATCTCCAGGGAGAGCATTTTTAAGTCGCTCTGATATGCGATATAAGTGCTGCGGAGAGGAACGAATGCGTCGGCAGTATTGGATCCAAGCATCATTTTGCGGGTACGAGATCTCAAGCTATCGGCACCGACTAAAAGATCAAATCGATCGGTGGTGCCATCTGTGAACCAAACCTCAACAGGGCTATCCTTTTCTTCAAAACTTTTGATCGATGTCCCAAAGACAAATCTCGCCCGATCCTTGGTGATGTTGTGTAAAAGCTGACAGAGATCTCCTCTCATAATCCCAAATTCTGTGGTAAAACTCTGGAGCCCTTTGCCAAACTTATTTACCGGAAAGTTGGCCCAACATCTATCGGAATTATCGATTTGCTGCAGGCCTTGCTCGGGGACTGACTTGGAGCGAATAGCCTGTTCGAGACACATACGCTTTATCACCTCAATCCCGTTACCTCGTAGATCTATCTGGAGACCGTTGTCTCGCAAACTAGGAAACCACTCGACGACGGGGACGTCGTGGCCAAGCTTTGAGAGCCAGTAGACGAGGGCGTTGCCGGCGATACCCCCACCGCTGACGAGGATCTTCATCACTGTTATTGTTGACCTGGTGTTGTTCGGCTTAAGGCGTCTGGAAGGAAACTGAATCATAGTAGGCCCATAGGCCTCCAATGGACCAGCAGCTGCACAGCTACGGGGATCAAGGTCTTCACGTGACAGGGAACCCTGACAACTAGTTAGCCCTTATTCCCAACGAAATATGGAGAACACTCTGTGGTGAATTGTGGCCAAGGAAATGTATTATCGTCCTAATGCCGTACAAAATCGTACATGTATGACCTACTTGAACGATTACAATTGGAGTACCTACAGGAAGAGACCTGGATGAAAAGCTCGATTGTCGGATTTTTTACTTTACAGTTTACGAAACTAATAAAAATCAATTCGAAAGTTTCTGTCGTGTGAAAATGACTCTCCACTATCCTTTTTCAGACAACTAGGGGCTTGAAAGCTGGGTTTCACGCTTGGAGAGAAGCTTATCAAGATCGCATTCCAACCTCGATCCAGGTGCTGTTGATTAACGCATTTGAACAATCTAACGCGGATAAATCCGAAATGCAAGCTAATTCAGTGATTAGAACTGTCACAGTACATATTATACGACGTGCAGCCTGATTGATGGTGGCAAATCCTACGTCGGGCGTGGGAAGGAGAGATTCTTCCAGCTCCCTAGCTGATGGCTTAATGATTCCTCACTTCGGGGAACGCTGCCACCTAGGTAACTAGATTTTGTGCGGCGCCCTGGTTTGTCCCCAACACATCTTATACGGGAATGGCCAGTCTATAGCTGAGAAGCTGAGATCCTCCTTTAACTGAGGCTGCGTGGTATAAGGCAGTCATTCCTTGGTGTTGAAATTACAGGTTACTACTACCGATCTTAAGGCTCATAGGTAACAACTTGAATTGAACTACTAATCAACTGTGCTACAGTGGGCAAATACTCTCATAATTATAGACCTTCATGATCTTAGGCAACAGCCAATTGCCTAGGAATTGACCCAACTCCGATCATAAGCAAAAAGCAAATATGGAGGTTCATTTAGGATACCTTCAATCCAAGGCATCCTACAACACTTGGGAAATAGCGATATAGGATTCACTCTCGCACGGATGCAGAAGCACAGGGTTACAAGCGTGGTCTCGAAGGATTCATAGATTCATATTTCGATTCGTCCGGATGCCAAATGGAACAACATCCAAATCTACATGTCATCAATACTAGGGCTGAGCTGCTTGCCTACTTTAAGATCCTGCACGAGGCTTTAGCCGACAGATAATCACATGGCTCAGAGCCACACCCATATCGGAAGGAGACCCAATCATTGCAGTCGACTTGCCCAAGGAGCGGGGGGTGGAGTGGGGTGCGCTGGGGTATTTGAATAGAGCAGCATGAATTCATGCTCCAGACGCGGGAAGCATAAGATTTCTGGTCTATTCGTTTCCGATCGGTGCCCTGATCTCAATACCTATTATATGCGGGGCTACTATTGCCCCTACGGCTTCGCTTGGCGATGTTCGAATCGGTTGGTTATTCCTTTGGGTTGAGGTTGTATGGATGAGCCTATGGATCTCGAAAGCTGCTGCAAAAATGCTACCTTATGTGTTCCGAATCATATGCAGTGCTATCAATCCTGGCTTAATGAAGTATGCACTGATTTTCGAGACCTTGGAAGATCCCTTGTCACTTGTTGGCTGGACTCTTTGCGCTCTTACAACTTTTATGCCAGTTAGGCCTCTCTCTATTTATATAGCGCCTACTCGTTTCTAATTGCTTATAGATTATGATTCGCAATCCAGATAGCCGTGCAAGGAAAGTCGCACCAAATGAGTGGCAATTAATTGTTCAAAGAGCCATAGCTGCCGCTACCGTGTCGTCATTTTTGTACTTGGCAGAGGCTACACTAATCCTTGGACTTTCAACATCTTACCATCGCAAGCAATTTAACATGAGAATAAAGCAGTCAAAAAGGAGTGTTTATTTACTAGGTCTTCTTTATGATGCATCCATAATACTCTTTCCTGAACATTGCTCTTTGTTCTCTGAGGAAGATCAAACCATCAGCCATTCTCTTGACATTAACAATCTTACCCGAAAGAAGAATGGTGTGGACAAATCCAGCCCATCATTACGGGCCATTCGAGATATCTGGCTTCTTGGCAATCATGCTAGTGAGAAGATATCTGATACAATCAATGGACTTGCTCGAGAGGTCGCAAATAAAAAAGGGCTCACGTCCAATCAATCACACTCTCTTATTGTTGAGGTTCTTGAATCTACCCGTCGTACCAAGGCTCTTGCACGACGTATCTGGTTCTCAATTGCTGCAAATGGAAATGATACGATGTTTCTCAATGACTTAATTACCGTCCTTAAGAATAAGCAAGATGCAGAGGACTGTTTTGATATGCTTGATCTCGATAAGAATGGAAGTGTAAGCCTCGATGAAATGATATTGGTAGTAGACGAGATTGCACGAACAAGGAAGTCAATTACAAAAAGCTTGAACGATGTTGATGAGGCTATAGGAATTCTTGACCATTTGCTCCTTATTATCGCTGCAGTCGCCGTTGTTCTCATTTTTAGTAAGTGCGACCCTTTCTATTTTGTTAACTTGTCTAATGTTATCGGCCTGCTNAAAAAAAAATAACAGTTGCCTTCCTGGATAAGTCATTCATGACCACGCTTGCCACTACAGGGACAGCAATACTGTCGCTGTCATTTATATTTGCCTCTACCGCCCAAGAAATCCTTGCGTCATGTGTCTTTCTTTTCATCAAGCATCCATATGATATTGGTGATCGAATTGACGTCAACAAGGAGCAGCTCGCAGTTGCTCATATCTCCCTCCTATTCACCGTCTTTAAACGCGTTACAAACAATAAGTTAGTCCAAATACCAAATAGCGTATTGAACTCCCTCTGGGTTGAAAATATTTCACGCTCCGCAGCTATGAAGGAACAATTCTGCATAGCTGTTTCTTTTGCTACATCATCTGAAGACGTTCGTACACTGCAAAATGAGTTGCAAGAATTTACTGCAACGAATCCTCGAGACTATTACCCAGACGTCAATATCGAGTTCACTAGCATCCCGGAGCTAAGTAAACTTGAGTTACGGATAGATATTTGCTACAAGGTTTGAGATTCCGCCTTTGAGGGCTTTCATTAGGCTTACCAAAATAGAGAAACTGGGCCGACGAGACGGTTGGTCGCATGCGTCATTCAAAGTTCGTGTGTGCGTTAGTTTCAGCGCTGCGTAAAATACCGATCTATGGCCCAGGGGCCGAAGGCACGAGAGCGGCTGAATTACAGGCAACTCCACCGAATAGTCATTAAACTAAAACCTGAAATGGTAGGCGCACTTGTTACGGTTGACCTAAGTGACGCTCGCGTCACAACGACCAACAATAATTAAACATCATTGATTTATCAAACCTTCACATATTTAACTATTTTTCATAAATCTGATGATCCTTATGATATTCAAACTGTGCACTCATTTACAATTATAACTAAAGTAAATCTTGAAAATGATTTATTGGGTAAAGATAATCTTTTTTATATTCGAGATGAAGGCTGTTTTACATGTATAGAAGCAGGTAACTTTTGCAGGAAGTGATACGACGAGAATTCTGCCTTATTCTTGATCCCCCAATGTGGATCGACTTGCATATGACAATCCATTACATGATTTATTAAGCCTGCTAATTTTGTCTTGAGGTAGACGTACTAACCGCATCGTTCATCCTCTCCAAATCTACTTCAGCTATAAGCAACAATCCAGAATGTGCACGAATACGTTGACCAATTCGCTCCAGTAATACAGAAGGCAACAAAAACCTTCTTGTCAAGAGTTTGGCATGAACGAGATGCAAAACTGACATCATGCTGGTTTGATTCGGTCCATAAGCCATGTGCTGTGTTACACTCCATAGATGTAGCTTGCTTCACCTGACCGAATCGCGTGGCCTTGTATCAGTTATTGTACAATTCAGAGGAAGGCAGTCAATTGATTATCTCACACTACAGCTACAGTGCAGTTTATAGAGGGAACAGTATCCCAGGATTCTCTACAATCTGTAATAAAATGGTGTTTCATAATATGTGGCATAAAATCAGTGATACAGTAATCCTCAGCGCAGTTATAGTGATTTTGCTATGATCTGACATCTAGCCTCGCAACACGATTGATTCTTCTGGAAATTTACTCACAATAAATGGATCCACCCTCCTGTATCGAATCATCTCTCTTGTGAGGTCACAGCAACCGATTGTAATGAATGTTTATGTTGACTGGAAACGCAGGAATACAGAACCACTATTGTATTGATTGCTTAAGGAGTCTACAACTACAACAGATTCTATATATACAGAGAGTTACGGCCGTAAAACCGTTATGGTCAACAGTTACGGTCGTACAGGCACCCTACGGGTGCCTATAGTTGCCTACAGTGGTAGCCTACCGTAAACCCTATCCGTAAGCCCTAGCATANGCAACCGTAAGAACACTGTGAAGTGGCATCCGTAAACTCCAAATATTGCAACATTTAGTATGAGCTTAAATTAAAATATACTAAAAAAATTCATAATTCATAATTTGTGCATAATTTATATATAATTTATATAATATATTATAATAATATATTGTGAGGGTGTTATTAGGATGTACAGTAGTAATATAGGGGTTGTAGATGAGTGCTCTGTAGGCAGGTGTAAAGTGTAGCAGAACCAATCAACCAATCAGAAGGTAAGGTTCGGTAGAATAGGATGAAAGAAAGCTGGTCTATTGTAGCTATTACAGTTACTATTACATATAGAGGTGTGGGGTTATATGACATAAAAACGACTAATCCTTACTACAATATAATGATGATGATGATGATGATGATAAATTATTAAAAGATTATCATAACTTTTTTTTTTCCTTTAAAAANTTTTTTTTGACTTTTTTTAAATTTTTTCTCATTAAGAGTTAACACTTTTGATTATAATAAACAAGCATAATTACATCTCAAGTAAAATTAATAAGTGAAAGTAAGGCAATAAAGAATATGTAAGAAGGTTTATGAAAAAGAGTAAGGTTAAGATGAAGCAAGAGTAAAGTAACAAGGTGTCATGTGCATTACAGCTTAGCGCTCACGCAAAGTGAGGTGAGGATTAGCGCGGAACAACAGACACACCAATCTTGACATGAACAAAATCCGTTTTTGTTCGGAAAGGTGAGCAGAGCTGCTTTACTGGCTGTTTTTGGTGAGCAATGGTGAGCAAGGGTGAGCCGAAGGGTGATCCATGGTAGATAGATTAGCGTCGAAGACAACTCCTTTTCGGTTTCTCGGCTATAACTACTACTGGCTAAAATTGGAACAAGTTAGTCAAGGGTTCTTTCAGAGTCAATTCTTGATCCCCGCCAGGCAAAGTCACATCGACCTTTAAGCTGAGCCAAAGGTGAGCAGATCCTGAGTAAACCTAAGCAGATCCTAGTAAACCTGAGCGGATCCCGAGTAAACCTCAGCAGATCCTAGGCAGAGCCTGAACCAGCCGCCCACCATAGTATAGGTCCGATTTTGGCACCTTTTCGCCCAAATCGAGTGTGTGAGGCGCTCGTTGTGTTCATTTAAAAGTTTATGCCGAAGCCAACTTTGAATTATGACCACTGACCGTAATTGGTGAAGATCACAGGACCGAATTAACTACAGAGAGTTAGAACTCTCATATATATACTACTTGTCTCTTACATTGATATTGTCGGAACATGGGTCCGATATGCCACATATGTGGGAACTCAAAGAAGTGAATTGAATTGGCTATCCTACGTTCTAGCTACAGTACAATTTATAGTAGGAATTTAAACAATGGGTAACCATGAAATGAATGTCAAATAGCGAGTGTCGTCGGCTTATGTTGAATAAGATTTTAGTAAAATATAGTGAACAATCGTATGAAACACAGAAGGGTGTTATCGGAATGGGAACACGTGACCGTGCTCCGACAGATATACGTTTTGAGAGCCTGATACCTGAGGTACAAATGCAATTCAGCTGGCTCGCCAATCAGGGTGTTAAAATCTTGCTGACCCAAATGCTGCTGTTCCGGAATCACGCGACCAAACGCTCGCTAATTGTAAGACAAATCCATTCTATCAACGATTTCCCTTCTCTTCCATCAAATAGGAAATTAATATGAATTTGNAAAAAAGTGCCTCCAAAGTGCATGGAGTTGGAATCGATCATATGATTGCTTCGCTTCAATAATTCTTAGGTAGACTCTGGCAGCCTGATTAACCTACTAACGCATTTTACCACNTTTCGTTAGCCGAAACCCCGCACTAATCAAGTGCGACAGCGCTAGGAGGCCACAATTCAACCTCCGCCAAAATATAGCAGCGTCAGAGCAATTTTCTTATTAATAGAAGACTTTTCAGTTACAGCTATAAGACAAGATCGGCATCCCGCTCCACCATCTAGCTGCTAACTTCCTGGCTGCTTCCTTGGAAATGGCAGAATTCGAGTACGAGCGAATTAGCCTCAACGGACCTGCCTTTCGCCTTCTTCGACTGTTCAAAGGCAACAACAATGACCTTATTCAATGTGAGATTTTTGAGTCAAAACTCCCTCCATCAGAAAATGTCGGACATTACGCAGCATTATCATATACGTGGGGTAACGAATACACACCGTGTGAAATAATGATCAATGGGAAAAAAATGAAAATCACCAAAAATGCATATCTTGCACTTCGCGACCTTCGTTGTCNAAAAAAAAGATCGGATTCTTTGGATTGATGCTCTTTGTATCAATCAAAATAATACAGAAGAACGAGGGCAACAAGTTCAGCAAATGAGAGCTATTTATAGCAAAGCTGAACGAGTAATTATTTGGCTGGGCGAACCTACTTATGATACTGACTATATTATGTATTATATAAGTCAATTGGAAAAGCAACTCGAAAAACAAGATATTAAGTATACTTCGAACGGCTCAAAAATTCCAGAAACACAGTTAAAGAAAACTTGGTCGGAAATATTATACAATTTAACTGTCTCTCAAAAATTACTTTTGAGTGAAGGTTTACAATCACTCCTTAGTCGAAATTGGTTCAAAAGAGTCTGGGTCATTCAAGAAGTTGCTAATGCACAAACTGCAGAAATTTTTTGCGGTTGTAAATCTATTTCCGCAAATATTTTTGCTTACATGCCATCATTATTGGGAATCACTTTGAATTCACATTGCGAACCTCTTTTGAATATTATGCCAAGTCCTTTTCGAATTTACTCTTGGTGGACTGAAAAGCCCAATCTTTACACGATGCTNAAAAAAATTTCGTGACAGCGAGGCGACTGATACTAGAGATCACATTTATGCTTTATTAAGTATATCTTCAGATACTTATGATAATGAGCTTTTGAAAGCAGATTATTCAAAAGAACTCCAAGATGTTATTTTCGATACCGTCTTATTCTTACTTGGCTTGAACAAGTTAGAATTTCCTTGTCGTCTCTTCGATTGGACGTTTTCGGAGTTTTTGGAAAATTTGAATTCACTTGCTAATGTAATGTTAACGTATGCAATTAACAAAGAGCATGTGGCATTGGTAAAGTTGTTGATAATGCGTAATGATATCAATATCAACATAAAAGTGAATGATCAGACGCCGTTGTCATGGGCAGCCTGGAATGGACATGAAACAATAGTTAAGCCATTACTGGCAATGGATAAAATCAAACTTAACTCCAGAGATCGTGAAAAACACACCTTTGTCTCAAGCAGCAAAGAACGGGCATGAAGCCGTAGTGAAGTTGCTACTAGCAAAAGATAAAATCAAGCTCGACTCCAGAGATCGTTATGGACAAACACCACTGTCACATGCGGCAGAGAACGGACATCAGGCGGTAGTCAAGTTATTATTAGCAACAAGCAAGGTGGATATTAATTCGAAAGACAATTACAAGCAGTGCACACCATTATCATGGGCAGCAAAGAACGGGCATGAAGCAGTAATAAAGTTACTATTAGCAAAAGATAAAATCAAGTTCAACTCCAGAGATTGTCAAGGACAAACATCACTATCACATGCGGCAGAGAACGGACATGAGGCGGTAGTCAAATTGTTACTTGCAAAGAATAAGGTCGACATCAGCTCCAACGATTATTCCGATGCCGGACGGTCGCCGTTATCACGGGCAGCAGAGAACGGGCACGAGGCGGTAGTCAAACTGTTACTCGCAAGGGATAAAATCAATGTCAATTCCGGGGATCGCTTTGACAAACGGACGCCGTTATCATACGCGGCAGAGAATGGGCATAAGGGTGTAGTCAAACTGTTACTTGCTAAGAATCAAATCGATGTTAATTTTGCAGGCACTATCAGAGGATGGGTACCATTATCACAAGCAGCAATGCACGGGCATGAAGCAGTAGTCAAACTGTTACTCGCAAATGATAAAATCAATATCAATTACAAGGATTTCTATGGACGGACGCCGCTATTATGTGCGGCAAAGAATGGGCATAAGGCTATAGTCAAGCTACTGCTTGCAACCGATCAAATTGATGTTAATTCTAAGGATAATGGCGGACGGACATCATTATCATATGCAGCAGAGAATGGGCATGAAGCAGTAATCAAACTATTACTCGCAAAAGATAAAATCGATGTCAATTCCAAGGATAACACTCATAAACAGACGTCATTATCATGGGCGGCAGAGAATGGGCATAAGGCTATAGTCAAGCTACTGCTTGCAACCGATCAAATTGATGTCAATTCTAAGGATACCTACGGGCGGACACCGTTATTATGTGCTGCAGAGAATGGGTATAAGGCTGTAGTCAAGCTACTTCTTGAAAATGGTGCTGTACAATAAGGTCTAAGCTAAGAATATACAGCCTTTGAATAAAACCTAATCCATGATGCCATTGAGATAACGTAGATCCCAGGGCACCGGCGCATCCGATGTACCAGCGTACTGAAATTTACCGCAAAAAGTAAAATCGAAAGTGTATTACGAGGCAGAATTCCAACTCCACCTTCGCAATAGCATTAATACGAAACACCAGGATATAAGTCTGGGAGTTTATTCTGACACCAGGAGCCATGACCCCTTGGAGCTCACGCAAAGTGTGGTGAGGATTGGCGCGAAACAACTAATAAACTTTGCATTTCCTGCTTAGCCGTAGACGTTGCTATAGAAATAAATGAAAATACTAGTAAAGCTGGTGGTCAGCATGGCTTTCACGAGCAATTCAATAATCGTTAGCTTCTCGTTTCAGGATATTAAGTTGTAAAGTGTTAATAACAAGTAGCACTACTATCCCCAGTAATTCGCTCTAATCTTGCTATCTTTATCGATTCACTGTAGTCTAGTTATTTCTATCGATTGCAGTTATGAAATACTTGCAAGTTGTATAGTATTTTTTTTTTAAAAAAACATTATCCAAGTAGTAAAACTCGAATTAAAGAGTTTAAAATAAAACAAAAGAAGCCAGTTAAAAACCTCTAAAAGGTAACAGATGGAACATATGGCAAGCTGAAACTCGACTCGTCATTGATTTTATTAGTTCCTTCAGGAGACGTATCGTTGCCTCAGGCATAAAATTCCCGCTAAGCTGAGATTTCCTTCCTATATCAGAAAATCTTCACGATTGAAGTTTCTTCATTTCAATTAAAGTGCATTTCTTCAAAATCTTATCACGATGTCTGATTCAAAGAAGCAACACGGAAGAAAGCCTTTTTACAAGGGAGGAGGCAGGAAACCAAAAAGAACCCCCGGAGCTTCCACACCAGGAGACGAAGGACCGTCGGATATCACGACAGCCCCCAGTGTCAGGGTGGCAACGCCTCTTCTCACAATTCCTATACCTGATGATACCCCACGATTTGCAGACTTAAAAAGAGAAAATATTGTCCATCCTATTCTAATCCAGACAATCACTGAAGATTTAAAATTTGATCACATGACGCCAGTTCAAGCTGCAACTTTTCACGACCTGCTCTCAGAAAGAAGAGATTGTCTAGCACAGGCTAAAACAGGCACTGGAAAGACTATTGCATTTCTCCTTCCAGCTGTCCAAACTCTCATTAATAGGAATAGACCGCCTGGCTCCGGAATTTCCCTCCTCGTCATATCCCCAACACGTGAGTTGGCGATGCAGATTGCAAAGGAAGCCACGGCATTGCTGCAACGTCTTCCTAAATATAAAGTCTGCTTTGCCATTGGAGGTACTAATAAAGATACCGAGGAGAGGCATATCCTAGCAAGTTGTGATATTCTCATTGCCACTCCTGGTCGTCTGTGAGTACATTTCAGCACTCCAAATGCTCACCTATTCTTTCACATCCGCTACTCAGATTCCAATATACTGATAGAAAGCCAGGTATGATCACATGAGTGACGAAAGGATAAGAAATCTTTTTAGTTCTCTCGATACTCTCATTCTCGACGAGGCAGATAGATTACTTGACATGGGTTTCATGAATGCCCTGAAAGATATCATTGCCTGCCTTCCTGACAAGGATAGCACAAATAGGCAAGGTATGCTGTTCTCTGCAACAATTGCACCGCACGTAGAAAAATTTGCACATCTAGTGCTCTCCAAGAACTACAAGTTCATTTCTACAATCCCTGCCGGCGAAGCGCAAACGCACGAACGCGTAGTTCAGCATCTCATCACCGTCCCAACCTTTTCCTCCGTAGCACCGGCTTTAATAGGTTCTCTCCGCCACGAAATCTCAATTATTCCCACCGATCATTTCAAGGCTATTATTTTTGCGCCAACTGCTGCTCTCGCTGATTTCTACGGCCACATCCTCACGTCATTCCCTAATTTCCCTCCGACATCCGTGCTACACTCTCGTGTCTCACAGTCAAAACGAACAAAAATCACAAACGACTTCCGAGAATCATCATCCAGCATTCTCGTCGCAACTGATGTCATCGCTCGTGGTATGGACTTCCCGGCTGTGACAACCGTCTTTCAAGTTGGTATCCCAGCCGATAAAGAAAGCTACATCCATCGCCTAGGACGTACTGCCCGAGCTGGTGCAGAAGGAAAGGGAATTTTTATTGTGACATCCCATGAATCTTTCTTTCCAAAATGGACCCTGAAGGAAATCCAGTTCCAACACCAAGAGCCTGACCTCAGCTCTGCTGAGCAGATCCAATCTATCGTTGAGAAAATGGAAGATCAGGCAAAGACTTATCAGGCTTGGTTGGGATATTATAAAAATCATTGCAAGGGTCTAGGATGGGACAATACCATGCTTGTGGAGGAAGGGAATAAGTATGCGAGGGACGGTTTGGGTGCTCCTGGGACACCTGCATTGCAAAGGAGTACAGTTTCGAAGATGGGTCTGAAGGGAACTAGGGGATTGGTTGTTGTGCCTGACGCCCCAAGAGTGCATCATCCTGGTGGTGGTGGTGGTGGTGGTGGTGGTGGAGGGGAACGAAGATCTCGAGGCAGTGGTGGAAGGGGAAAGAGAGGTGGAAATTAAGAGAACATGAGAGCAGTTATGTAATCTCGTTTGACGTTGCATCATTATGGCACAAAAGACTGGGCTGGATCCTGTGTCTTGGATAAGATACCTGGCTTTTGTATGCATAGTTTTCTGATCCTTGAAAGTAGGCATGGTCTAGATAAATGCATTGTAGCGAAGGCGNTTTTTAGATGGTAGGGCGATAGAAAGAATGGATAAAAGAATAAATTGAATATCAGTAGAGAAGATACAAAATATTAGATCTAATACAAATTATTGTATTAAACTCGTGTTACTCCTACCAAGAAGTGTGTTTTATATGTCTTTCAAAAAACCTCTTAACGTAAAAGAATAACATAGAATTTTTAAATAAACACAAGGAATTAAAAAAAAATCATGGCATAACCAAACATTCACTATAACCTAATTCATATACGGGAAAGAAAATATCTTCTCTATATATTCCATCAATCATCCACATCTAACAACAAACTATTCGACATTATTCAAAGCCTTCTCCACATCAAAATAATATAAACTTAACCTTGAACCCGCACCACAGTACTCTGTCGAGTTACCCGGACACTTGAATGAGCATTGCGAGTTGGAAACATTTGTTCCAGGGACTACGCCGGCATTGTTGTTGCCATTAATATTCAGCGTGTTTCCACACCAACATTCTCGACCATATTCAACACCTACGTAAGCATAGTTCCAGCAGGTTGACAGGCATTTTTCGATGGTCATTCCCGTGCCATCGTTAAGGATCTGGGATTTTAGAAGACGGCCTGATGAGGGCTCACTGTGACAACTATAGTAGGTGAAGTTGACATTACCTGACGATATGACAGGTGTGATAGTGCCAGTAGGCTTGGACGTAGTTGTTGTCGTAGAGGTTGTAGTTGTAGTCTTGGATGTCGTGGTGGTAATGGTTGTCGGCAAACCAGTGGTTGTTGTTGTAATAGTGGTGGTCGGAGAGCTTGTTGTTGTTAGAGAACTAATAACAGTTGTCGTTGTGGTTGTTGTTAGAGAACTAGTACTAGTTGTCGTTGTGGCAGTTGTCGTCGTCGTTGTGGGCAAAACAGTAGTCGTAGTAGTCGTAGTAGTCCTAGTTGTTGTAGGTGAAGTGGTAGTCGTAGTTGTAGCCAACTCACTAGTTTCCGTGGTTGTTGACGAACTGCTGATCGTAGTTGCCGTCGTAGTTATAGTTGTAGTAGTTGTGGTTGGAACCGTTGTCGTTGTTGTAGTTGAAACCGTTGTCGTTGTTGTGGTTGGAACCGTTGTCGTTGTTGTAGTTGTCGTAGTTGCGGTTCCAGATGTAGGGGAGAGTATATACATCTCCAATCTATTACCAGCTCCGCAATATTCAAACTTATCTCCAGGGCAAATAAATTTGCAATCGGTGCTAGGAGCTAAGATAGAGCCTTGATTTATTACATTACCACAATAGCCTAGTTGATAAGTTAATATTAGATATTGCAAGTCAGAAGTTTAGGAAGCAAGAAACTCACATTCTCCCCCGTATTCAACACCAAAGTACTTGAAGCTAGATGCGGAACAATAAGTCTCACATTCTTCTAAAGTCATACCCGGATAATCGAATAGAGCCTTAGCTCCATTAAGTGCTCGGACACCAGTTGCTTCAGTATAGCATCCCAGGAACGCATAGTCTCCAATTCTCTGCTTAATGGCAAGTGTAGCAGAAGGTGATGCTGAAGTGGACGTCGTGATCGTTGAAACTATTGACGATGATGATATAGTGGAGGAAAACGAGGCGGTGCTTGAAAATTCTTGTATAGAAGAGCTAGGTGATGAAGAAGCGATGGTAGAGGTGGTAGAGGTGGTGGAGGTGGTGGAGATGGTGGATGAGTTAACTAAAGATGTACTCGTTGAAGTGAGAGGGCTTGTCGACGAAACAGCCACTGACCCAGTACTCGAAGATAAGGATACCGTAGAAGATATTGTGCTATTAGTTATTCGAGCCGTGGTTGTGATAGCAGTAGTGGTTGTAGTTGTCGTTGTAGTTGTCGTTGTAGTTGTCGTTGTTGTTATCGTACTAGTTGTAGTCGTGGTTGAAGCAGCACTCAACCTGTACATCTGAAGCCTGCCTGCAGCACCACAATATTCAAGCTTATTTCCTGGGCATAGGAAACTGCAATCAGCCTGGTTCGTCGCAAGGACACTACCAACTCCTAGCGTATTTCCACAATAACCTATGGATAGAGTTGTCAGCCGAATCAATCTCAGAAGAAATTATAGGAGAAATGGAAAGACAGAAATTATAAACGTACATTCCCGACCATACTCAACTCCAAAGTACGAATACGCGCCGCAAAATGCTGCACATGATTCCAAGGTCATAGTATCTGCTGCATAAGACGAACTTCCCAAAGCACGACCAGTTGTGGCCTCGGTATAGCATCCTAAGAAATCATACCCAGCAACCACTTCCTTATTTCCTGGAATTGAGACTGAGCTCTGATCATCGATCTCATATACATTGAGTCTGCTTCCTGCACCACAGTATTCTGAGGAATTCCCCTTGCAAACCATATTGCAGTCGCCAATACTGGCAGGCACAGAGCCAGCACCAAACATATTACCACACCAACATTCTCCACCATACTCAACTCCTGCGTAGGCGTATGACGAGCAGGCATCAACACACCCTTTAACACTGCCAGCTGGATTGGCTTTCCCATTAGCCAGAGCTCTGCCATTTGTGCCTTCGGTATAGCAACCTAAGCTGTGATATCCATCGATACCGGGGTTAGTAACAGGGCTGCCTGCAGGTGGGGTTGTACCGCCGCCTCCGTTATTACCATCATCTCCGCCATCAGGGGGAGTATATGTCCCCCCATTCGAGAATAGTGAAATATAGGCACCGCCTTCCCCAGTACCAACACCATTTCCACCACAAACTTCAAGGATATTTCCACGACATGGGTAATTGCAATTACCGTCGTCGACCTGCAGCGTTGGTACAGTTGGCCCACCCCAACACTCGACGTTATATTGAGTTCCGCAGTATATATATCCAGCCTTCGCACATGCAGCTATACACATCTCGTTAGTATTATTCACATTCGAATAGAGCTGATGAGCTAATTGTCTGCCAGGGTTGTTCTCTTTAAAACAGCCAACATAACGATAGATACCAAGCCCAGCATCGTCTAGAGGAGGTGCTTGCTCTGAGACAGCGCCACACTCAAATTGTATATATTGCTTCCCAAAGTTGGGATCATTCACATTCATAGTCCATTGTGCGTAGCCAATATATGGATCAGTATTAATCTGCTCTTTTGGTACGGAGCAATAGAGTGTTGCAGTGGCGTTCTGGCCTGGTGCGAGGAGTGTACCCTCTGCAAGGTCGATCTGGTTGCTTGCCCCAATGATACTTCTTACTCCAAATGGTGGCTTAGAGACTGTCAGAGAGAGACTGACACTACCCAGCGGGGCAACATTTGTCACGCGAAGCTTGAGGAAACGGGTTGTGTTCTCAGTAACATTGCCAAAGGTGAAGTTATTCGCTGCATTATATGGCACCCAGCCGGAGCCATCTGGTGTCTGAAATTCAATGAGAGCGGTTGGTGCATCACCTGATGTACCGACCACGTCGAAGATCTTGTTGCCACCATCTGAGTTAACTTGAAGGTAGACAGCATAGTTACCAGAGGTAGGCGCATCGAAGTTGATAGTGACGGTGACTTCAGAGTTTCCAGGAATAACAGTTGGAAGACCAATAAAAGTAAATGGTCCAACTTGTGGTCCTCCTGCTGTTATATTCGCATCAATAAATGGCCCATCCTCACTGACTTGGGAGAAGAAGGTGTTAGAAATAGTCAAATCCGCATTCCCAAGGTTAGTAAAAATCACAGATTGGTTGGTACCGCCGATTTGTTCGCCAGTAACGACTCCTTCAAATGCCACTGTAACGGGGCTGATGGAGAGGAGAGGACTGATGCTTTGCCCCGTCCCCCGAAGACTGACAGGAGATGTGGTACTATAACCAGCGACCGCGTTGGTGGTTGTGATTAATACATCGGATGACAAAGGCCCAACTGTTTGAGGGTTGAAGTAAGCATTGAAAGTAAAGTCAGTTCCAGCCGCCACAATTAATGGTACAGTTGGAACATTGGTAATATTAAAGTTGGCATTCCCGGATAATGCAATGGAATTGACAGTGACGCCAACAAGTGCTTTACACTGAATCGTCACCTCTGCGGTTTTTTCATTCAAATTGGAGGTACCGAAGTTGTATGGCGATGTGCACGTAATAGGTAAGTTGACTGGGGCTCCAAATCCATAAAAGTATCCCTGAGTTGTCCCCATGTAAACTCGTCCGTCTCCGAATACCGGTCTGGTAAATTTAGTGGTGCCAGGGACGTTGAAGGCATTGATCATTTTCATTAACCCATTCTCCGGAATGGCATTATAGATACGTAGATTATAACCTTCAACATCACTCACCCAAACGAGACCGGTGCCTGGTTCACCATTAAGGGAGGTGACAGTTCCATGGCCGACTCCGAGGATATAGGCATTCTTGGTTGGGCTGTCAGCAACTTTCGTGAATAAAGGCACCCCATTGTTACAAGAGAACTTGAAGACGTGAGTAGGATATTGGATAACTATACACCATGTTATTAGCACCATCAAAAGGAAATTTCTACAGAGCTTTTCCTACCGTTGATATAGATGTATCCCCCTTCAAGAGGATAAACACCGGCTCCTGCATAAACAGAGTTTTCATTTTGATAAACTTGGATAACGGCATCCAGCTTATTAGGTCCGTTCTGGTATCCACCGAGGTCATCCAGATTCAACCAGTAGGTTTTGCCGCTCTTCCCTGTGATAACGCCAATGCGTCTGCATTCACCACAGGAAAATTCGCTAGGTAATAACTCCAGGGGACTAGTACCGAGATCTCGATCGGCGCCATCTAACTGCGTCTTCTCCCACGGCATGAAGAAATCGACGACTGAAAGGCTGCCATCATCGCCAATTGTCATGTGCACAGCAGCTTCCTCAAGAGAAGTTGGCGGGTTACGGCCATTGACAGGAATACCATCAAGTTGGGAAGCATATCCATTTCCAGTCCCAAAGAATATGGATCCGGCATTATCAGATGCGAGTCCACCACCAGACATCCAGACACCACCTCCGGGAGTAGTATTAGGTACACCTGCTCCTTCCATTGCCATTCGCTCTACAGTTGCACCAGTAGTTTTATCCCACCCCATGACCCAGCCGGTGAAATTATACTGAACACAATGCGACGCAAAGCCGGCATAGATGTACTGGCCCGTATGAAGGAGAGCAGGGCGCTGGTGATGAATACCACCATTGAAACTTCGAATCGGGTTGTTCCGTGCAACGGTTCCCTCGAGATCAACTGGGAAATTTGGTCGTTCAGACAGATCCACAGTGCTAATAGCATGGACATAGTATCGGCCATTCGGTTTTCCCTGCGGCCCATTTCCTCCATTTTGGTCAACATAGGTTTTTGCTGTGAGATACCAGGTATCAGTCTCAGGATCGATGACACCAGTAGCCGTAATTCCTACGTGAGGGTTAATATCGACACAACCATTAAGATCCGCGGTCAGGAACGGTATGTGTAAATTCCTTGAAAGAACTATTGCGCCTGTTTTTGCGTCTAGCTTATACACGTTGTTCTGTGTTGTTGCCAGATAGACATACTGAATACCGTCGGAGCCAGTATAAACCAAAGGTTGAGAGAAGACTTGTTCGACAGCGCCATTATAATTGCCAGGGAGCTTTGTCTTGAAGAGCTGACCGAATTGAGCACTTCCCACTATCGAGGGGTCCATATTATGATTACTAATAGAGAATACACGTTAGCCATGCTTATAAAGAGCGCTATATTTCCACCAGGGAAGAAGCGGCAGGAAACCCACGTTTGATAACCTGATCTACTATTATCACCACCCCATGTTATCGTATCTGTTGACGCAATAGCCGCGACATTGGTACAGAAAAGAGATATTAATAAAGTAAAAAGTACGACTGGAGACATGATGAAAGCCATCATGCCTCAATAGAAAGGCGGGTACTTTCAAATTCCCCCAAGTCAACGGCCTGGTAATAAGTGTTCAACGATTGAAAAGGCCGAAAGAATTGCGCAAAATAAAAGGGTTTAACCCGTTAGAATTAAAAGGAAAACGAATGGATGAGATTATTCACAATGCATACAGTACAACATGTACATACAGATGAGGATCTCAAAGGATGAAGACAATCATACTTGCGGTAACCTCGGATGGTTATAATACACTCCGGTTCAAGTCCACTTGGACTAGATCAGATCAGAGAGCCTTTTTCTGCACATCTTGCAATCAATACTCTTGGCCATACTTGGCATCATCGTCAGTTCAGCAGGGACGTCTAGATTCGGAGAAGCCCAAGAACAGCGCTGCGGCGACGGCAACAGCACGCAGCCAACAACCACTACCAAGACGTCTAGGAAGGACCATTCTCGCCTTCCGACCTCGGCATAGTTCCTGCCCTGATCCTCCGCGAGGCCCACGAGCAGAATCTGCAGTGCATCTGTGGATGTGGCTGACAATGCCCAGCAATGTGGTGAGATTTTGCCAGGTATGCAGGTACGCAGCAGGGGCGCAATTTATCCCGAGATGGATGACTAACACGATGATTACTAATTTCTCCACACACCATCTGAAGAATATCGAACTTCGCCCCCGTACCGTCTTCATACTCGTATCTGTACAGATGTGTAAAATACCATGTTCAAGCAGACCAGCTAATAAATGGACTAATACCAAATATACAGCCTAACACAACAAACTAACTCAGCTGGAAACAATAACCTGCTTGCCAAGGGCCTAGACGAGGAAGGGGTTGAAAACTCGACGTATCCACACGATAAATCAATAAACTACCACTACCCGAAAAATCCTCAAACTCTCTTCAAAGCCAAGCTTAGGAATAAAAAAATAAACCCAAAATAAGTCTCAGTCAACACAAGACTGTTATCATGTGTCTTGCAGGGACTAGATACCTAGAAAGAGTCTAGTATTGTACGTTAATCCCGGCATGGATAAAAAAATTGAGCCCAGTTGTGTCTAGATTTTCTTGGAATTTCCTAAACGAGAAGTGTCAGGTACCAAGTGGCGAGCGGAACTATAGAGCGGACTTGGACTTAGAGGGACTTGGCGGACTTGGCGGAGCAGGCGGACTCCGCTGTAAGTGTTTGAAACTATTGAGACAAGACCACGCGTGGCTACATGGTTGGAAGAGAAATCTCCCGTATGGCAATGTTCTAAGGAAAATCTCGTAGTGTTGTTTTGAACTCTCTTCCATTCTGCACTTCCAAGCTTCACTCAGCTCTCCCCTTTTCTTGTCAAATCTCCACTAACTTGTAGAAATAGCTTCNTTTTTTTATGTTTAAGTTAGGCTATTGATAATACACGGCAGCATCGCCAATCTAGGCGGAATTCCTGCCAAGATTTGAGTTGGGTTGTGTGTGAGTAATACGAATACAATAGCGCGGCTCAGTAATTGCGGCTCTTTTGTTGCCGCGACAAGTCAGTTCTTCATGACGGCCGTCATATATCATCACCGACTTCAGCCCCAATGCAAATTGCCCTAGGTCTAGACCTTTCAAACGCCAGGCCCCTGACAGGGCAAATTCCAAAAACCCCATTCCGCCTCATACATACAATACATACCATCCTTTTTCTATCACCAAAAAGTAACGAGAAAATAAGTACTAGAGAACCACCATCGTAAATCATTCCAGGAAATAAACATTGACTTCATTGCTTTCCGTCATTATTTGCAGGCCAACCGGCCTGTTCTAGTATAGCTGTGATGTCTTCTTCTCGAAGCTGGGGCGAAATATCTGAGAACGCAGCCGATCCAGGGATTTCGCCTTGAACGGCCGTTATCGCCGACCACCCGATGTCCACATTGTAAGCACTTGTGTCTTCTTGGAACATTCCATATAGACCTGCTGTACCTCGATCATGGCTGGTATCACTAACTGTTTCACGATAGGGAAACTCCCTCCGAGTTGAGTTATTCGCAAACTCCATGTCATTCGTCACGTCCATGATAGGCGTGTCAAGAACTTCGGTGCTAAAGTTAGAAGTGGATGGAATAGGAAGATTGAAAGTTGTTGCAAAAAGTCGANTTTTGTAGATCCAGTGGTGAAGATTGAATGTTCGCCATAGTCTGCGCCGCATACGGGTCTACAAACCTGCTACGCTCTCGCGTGGTCGATTGCATCGTCTGATTACCGGTATTTATGGTATTTATGGTATTTATGGTATTCACAGAACTACCGGAGCTATCATCCGGGCTGCTACTAGTGGTATCTTCCGGCCAAATTCCTGCCATTCTCAGAGGGTGGATAGAGCGTCTGGTGTCATCTTTTGGCGTTTTAGCTGATATAGCTAGGTCCCTAGCAAACACGCTAGTGCTCCACGAACAACCCGTAGGCTCATGCACATCTCCAGTAATGATCCCTTCAGGCAATACTCCACGAAGAACACGCATATGTGGTTTAGGAACATTGCCTTCCCTCAAATTAGTTTGGAGACGGATGCCACTAGCTTCAAGGTCAAATTCTAGTTGAGCAAGGAAGTGCTGTGCGATGACGTGGCTCTTGCCCATAGCTTTCATGGCAGATAAGAGGAAGTCTACATTGCTCTTGCTCTGTGGTCGGCTGTGGGTTGACACTTCGTCTTGTATAAAGACACCAGATGCAACGTAGAGACAGAAGCCAAGCCATGAAGGCATCTGCAAAAGAGTTAGTATCTCAAAAATATATACAACATACATTTGCATTACTCACTTCAACAGCATTCAGGTGGGTCACAAGCCGCATGATGTTCGTGATTTCTTCAGCAGCCATAAGATTTCGTTCTTGACATTGCCTGATGAATTTTGAATCAAGGTTATGTTTCTGGGCCGCCAATACCGCAGCTTGGTGAAGACATATCGTAGACGTGTGAATGTTCATGTTAAGGAACACGACATTCATATCTCGTATGCCTTGAGGGAGCCTTAAATGTTCGGGAATAAACATAAAGGTATTAGATAGCACATTATCCATTCTTCTATGCCGTTTCCAAAATTCCCCCCTTACCAAATCCTCTGGATGTTCGTCTGGCCCCGTTCGTTGCAAATGAAGGAAGTTGTGGCCAAAGAGACAGGCAGACAGAATTACCCCGGCATATGGCGAGAGTGCGGAAGCGCCTTCAGGAGTAAGTGCCTCTGCGAGAGAAGGAGTCTTCTCCTCAATGCCATTTTCGAAGGCTTGCTCGGATGCTGGTAAATTGGTGTGTATCTAGAGACAGTTCAGTTTCTGGGGTGGTTAATCGTAGGCTTTTAACTTACTCCTGATTCATCGATAAGCATAGGCCACCCTGTACCGGAGCTTGCCCATCTATATAATGTCAGAGGTGCATCAATAATAAAAACCACCAAGAAAAGGAGAACTTAAACACACCTGTCTCCATAGAACGCAGACCAGAATGCTCGTCTACGTTCCTCCTTATCAATCCAGTCCCGTGGTGGAGGAACCATAGTCTTATAATTAGGATAATCGCTATCAAGATTATGTAATCCAAGCATCTGGGAAAGCCGAGTACATCTCCCAGTACTCATCCACGCTCGCGCGAAATATGTTTGCTTAGCTTCGTAGTTTGCAATAATATGCCACGCCTGAACATATCGAACAGAGGTGTATAACTCTCCACCCCCCTAGTGCAAAGTAAGACTATATTCCAGGCATTAGAAGACAAGAGATGTTCTTACCTTCATTTCAGTAGCTTCAAGATACTTCCGTGCTCGCTCATAGAAGATGCGATGGTAATTTGAGTACTTGTCAGAGATCATTGCGGCAGTGGCTAACACAGCATACTGTAGGCAAACTGGAGGTCTCATGCTTGGTGGAAGCTTTAAGGCGCAAAGGTATCGACTCTTGTGAATGATAGGGGCTGAAAGATGAGAATGTGCAAAGTATATTTGGTTTCTATGATCTGTCAAATGCCAAATTTCAATTAGTTTTTATGTCAGATTGAAACCTACAGTTCTTCAAACATCTCTACTGGAGGCAGTGGTTCTTCAACTCCCAAACTCGTTAGCTCCTGGCTGTAGATGTCTTGGAATGGGTGGGTCGGTCCGTAGGCATGGATATTGAAAGGCGGCAGCGGCGAATTATCTGCAAGATTTAAAGGATCGATAGTTTGGTTATTCTCAATCTCAAAATCCATTGACACGGTATTTAATCCAGGAGGTGGTTGTGAAGCCTGCGCGGCAGAGCTCACCCCTCGGTCCTTTCTCTTGTTGACCTCAGAGACAAGCTTCGTCTCAACTTGTGCTATATCAAATTGCGTAAGTTTCTGCTTGCCAGCAAATCGTAGGACCTTCTGCGAACCTAATCTAGCCTCCAATTCCCGCATATTCCGCCGCTTCGACCCAACATTCCTCTTCCGCTCTGGATATTCGCATGGCTGTTTTGCACGTAGGCATGTTGCACACGACGGCTTGACTCGATCGCATTTCAGCTTTCTTTTTCGGCAGTTGACACAGGAGATTGTTTTGTCTGTTTTATCCGGAGCTCCTCCAGCTGATCCACCATTGCTACTACTGTCGACCGCGGGGGAGGGTCGAACCCCAAGGCTATCTGCAAGGTTCGTAGACGTGGCGAGCGGATCTTCGGCTGCATTGCTGTCAGACAGTGTCGACATAGCAAAATTCCTCCTCCAAGCAGAGAACGGTTAAATGATTCAGCAAAAAAAAACTCCAGGCAACTGGAATCCTGAAGTAATTGATTTGACGTAGGCATCTCAATTGTTTAAGTCCATGGGGTTAATATCGGCATAACATTAACCCGGGACAGCTCTTCCGAAATGACAAGTGCCAAGCTTTATTATCAGACCTCAGCCTTGCGCTAGTGCTAACATCAAAAGCCGGAGTTAATGCAGACCTGGGCGGAAATATGGTGAGATTAATAACCAATTAATAATACGAATATGGGCAGCCATCACATGGAAATGGAAATAGCAATAGTCCAAAATTTGGGTAAATGGCATCCTATTCAAGCTACCGGACGAACCAACCTACGCCAACATAAATCGTCATCATAGACCTAACTGCAAGATTGACGGAGTGAAGACTCCGAACTTGAAAAGATGGAAATACATAGAAGCGAATACACCGTTTGACTAATTCTCCACTAGTTTATTGGCATCATGGCTTCGCATCTCCAAGAACAATATATTGCTTCTCCTTCTTGAATTGAGACACTGTCTCTGCCGTGAGATTCAAAGTGTCCATTACAATTTGCGCTGGCGTTAACCCGACCCACTGCCCAACAGAGATGTCTATTCCGAATAATTAGCATCCTCTCTGCCAAAGGTTAAGTCAAGGCGATTTCTTACCAGAGAAATGGTCAGCCTGTAGGACCTCAATGAAGATAACATCATCTTCTCCAATATTCTCAACATAGTGCGTCATTCCCTTCTGGATATAACCAGTGTCTCCAGCATGGTAATCGAAGGTCCTAGCATTTGCCTGAGCAGCATAGATACCAATTCGAGCACTTCCAGCAACGAAGAAGTTCCACTCATCACTTGTCGTATGCCAATGGATCTCACGAATTGCACCAGGCTTGATGGTCACTATAGCTGCAGAAAACCCAGACGCCGCAGGGAAAACGCCGGGATCAATAATTTTAACAGTGCCACCAGGTGTCTCATGTGTATTAGGAGCTTTGGACGCATGGTAGGTGTACGAGTTGTCCAGGGAAACAAGACCCGCCGAGCCAGTAATATTCTGTTTCTCGATGTCAACTGGCGCTGCTGTTCCTGGGAAGATGAATAGCTCGCCAGGGGGGATATTCTGGAACGCTGACTCGGGCACTTGGAGATCTTTTGACAGTACTGATAACTAAACACAGATTAGACTCGTTTGCCTTTGTAATTGATATGAACTAACTCACTGGATTAAAGGCGAATACTTCCGATGCAAGGAATGTATTGTCCTCGGAGAAGCTGCCATCGTCAAAGACGAGAAGGAACTCAACACCGTCACCGAGACCCTGAAGAGAATGAGGAACACCACTGATTCTTATTAATTTCACAATCCACAATGGCTAAGAGACTAGAAGTTCTTTACTTACGATGGGAAGAACCATACATCCCCTGCCTCTAGGTCATCAACAAAGGTCTCTCCATTCTCGTTGACGGCTTGGACTCTCACGGTCCCATTCAGGACGTAAGACCATTCGGCAGCTTTATGCCAATGGAGTTCTCTATATGCACCAGGTTCTAATCTCATGTCAACCCCAGCCATGTCTACGGCAACTGGGATATTATCGATATTCTGCTGTCTGGACCACCCAGCTCGGTTGAGACCCAATTTCATGTGAGACAGTCCTAGTGGCCACTGCGCGTTGTCAACACTGCCATGATCAGTCCCAGGCGGAGCAAGTTTATCTGGATTCAAAAGATCGTATTCTTCTGTTCGTGGTCCCGGATCAGTACCACCTTTGGTACCACGAATTGGCTGTGGGTTCTTGATGTTATTGAAATTCAGAGAAGCCCCAATTTTGGCATTGTCTGTTTGACCTGGTGCGAAAGCATAATCTATCTTGTCCGTATCTTGATTATTCAACACATTGGCAGGATTGTATCCTAGGAGCGAAGGTTGTGAAGGAGCATCTTGTGTAGTCGGTGTCCCAGTAGGCGCTGCAGCAACCAATTGCTGAAGCAAAAGTACTAAAAGCCCTCCTAGGTGTACCGGAGCCATTTTAAAGATTGTATAAAGGCTGTGACGACGGTCCAGGTACTGTCAGAAAAAGTTGGCAGAGCTACCTCAAAACTCAATTGCGGATGTTTGCCATCATTATATACACCTTTAGCTCCGCTGCCTGCTACCAACGGCCCCTGGTTCACCACTCATCCAAATATAATTCCGCAGATAACTTGGAGGAAATTCGGAGATGACAATGACCTCATGGTTGTATAAGACCTCTCACAAAGTGGTCGGCCCGAAGCTAACCCTACAGCAGCTCAAGGGTAGCTATTGAGGGTATTCCTAGATCCCAGGTGCATGACAGGCAGTCCATCCAAACATATTCAAGATTCAGAAGCTAAACACGACCATCCTCCTCACCGTCCATTAGAAATATAATAGCAACTGGGCTATGTTCGGAGGAAGTTCGGTGGTGCATAGCTATAAACTGTCTGTATAGCTCGGAATGCAAACACCCTTTCTGCACGCTGCGGGGTAACACACACCAGGAGTGCAACAGAATATACGCTGTCCTTGCATGCACTAAGATCATACAAAAGTGTAATCAAGGTAAGATCGATGATATGTTAGGTTGTGTCGAATTTCGTAGAGGGTTCGTGACGGCCGAGGTAGAAAATAAACCTTGGGGGTTAGGATAAAAGTCGCCCAGTGTTGGGGCCGACAGTGCCGCTCGAGCTTGGAATAAACGTAATAACTGCAAGGAAGCAAATTTCAGGACCTGGGACCTGGGAAGCATCCACCATGGGATATTACCGCGGTTTCTATTAATGGCGCAGGTCCACGGCGCGAGACACGCGGTCCCTGGGCTGGGTTGTGTTTTTGTGATGCGATGCGATGGATAAACCTGCATGACCCTGGAGCCAGGGGTAGAGGACCAATAACCCCGCAATCTGCCTAGGCCCCGCAGCTGCAAGAATAAGCATCACCGCTGGCAGGCGCCGTCTTTTTCAAGTGGCCAGTGCATCCACCAGAATTAATCGTATCCCATACAGTAGCAGTCGGACTTGTCGGTACAACATTCCCAGTGTGGCGTTTTCAGTGGGTGACGTTGCCAACCTTGCTTGTCTGTCCTTGGCTTCTCCTGCGAGAAATCTTCTCTTCACACTATGGACTTGGCTACTAGCCCTACTTCGGCAGTTTGCCCGACTCAGCGAATAAAGCTAGCAGCGTGATCACGGTGACGGCTGTACACAAGCTCGCAATCGCATTTGCATTGAACGCCGACTCCAGACCTCACTCTGTAACCCCAAGAAGCATGTACAGGTTCGATCTGCCGGTCTCCAACAAAGGAGCTTTGAGTCACGCCAGGAAACCTGCTTGCAGTATCCATAGCCTTAATTGGGATATTTCTTCCTGCATGTGACCGGCCCGTATTTTTACCGTCTCGGCCGTCATTTGCGAAAGTTTCAAGGTGAGCTGCTTGTTTCTAAATGCGCGGTCCTTAGCATCATCTAAAGGCTGCTCCGAGCAGATTTGCTTGGCCAAGTTACTTGCGTGATCATTGAGTTGCTTGGCCAAGTGGATAAGCAGTAGCATTTGCATTGGGATGGCGGCCTCCCGAGGTGGAACATAACTACCAATGCGGAGCTCTTGCATTGGTCCATCTGCAGCTGATTGATCACCGCAAGGTATACCTCCATCAAGTACACATTTTTCCATATGCTGAAATAGCTGTTCGTATATTTCGATAAGTCGAAGGTGACAAGACAGAATAAGAAGAATAGCGGGATGGTCAACAGAACTTTTCTTTGAGTCGGGGTGGTTATGTGAGCTTGTCAATCCTCTTGTTGACTTATCGAAGCCACATCCCGTTTCTGTAAATTTTTCTCTACCAATATTGATAGCTCTACTCTGTTCAGACAGTCTAGTTTTCATGAACTTGCTCATGAATCTCGGATATATATCGACCAGCGCTTGTGTCAGTCTGAATGTCTCATCCACAGAATACGGGAAAGTGTCGCATATATCTTTTGTGAATGAGTAGTCATCATGAATCGAATATGGCGGAATCGTTGCCTCGTGTTCATAGAGATCTATACTGAGAGTAGACAACTGATGAATACAGTTATCGATTGAAGACGTCGAATCCGAATCACTAGATTCTTCCGAAACACAGTTTTGCCTTCCCTCTATTGAATGTAATACTATAGCAGGCGACAGATTCTCTGGGTTAATGTACCCTTCGGCTCTGCTGTTGAACGTGTAGCGTGATGGATGGGGCGATTGCACGAAAGGAGATGCCATTGGGGCATTGATATCAAAGGCACTATTGTGACTGCTAGTGGAGGTATGCAGTGAAAAATCCGGTGTAATATGGGGGACGCTATCAAGGAGCTTAACGTGATTTCCATTGAACGTAAAATCGTCAAAGGTGTTGTCAAATTCAAAGTTTTGTAAACATGAAAGATCACTGGACATCCACTCGAGATTCAAATCGTTCAGATTCGGCTCTCCTCCATTCGACAGGTAATCAAGGAATGGTTCCGCTTCTACGTTGCAAAGAAATGTCAGTCAACCATGCAATGTTTATTATATGGTATGAAATATATTAGTACCTCTGGCAGGAGATGGTGATACACGCCTCCTTTTCTTGCCCACAGTGGTCGATTGACTCTTTTCGACGTTCTTGCCACTTTCAGAGCTCTGGACAGATCTAACTACACTCGCAACACCAGACTTGCCAGAATCGGGTTGTTCAGCTGGGTTTGACTTCTGTCGAAATGGACTAAAATAACATGTCGTACGTGCTTTGGTACATCTATCGCATATTTCTGAACCTGAGCTTTTCGTACATCGTAACTTCTGTGCATGACACCTATCGCAGGCAGCTCGTCGTCGAACATTATCATTCGAGGGCATCGTGGCAAACGAGTGGTTGCTAGCTCGTTGGGAGGTCCAAGAACTGTATCAGATCCTCAATCACCCAGATAATAAAGTGGCAAAATGTCACCCAATCAAATTTGGATCATGTCCTGTGAGAAAAACGTAAATCGCCTGGATTACTTATCATTGATTGTGGTTGTTGAACATTTGTCGTTACGAAACTTAGCGGTTAATTAATTAATGGAGTTTTGTTAACTCCGCAACTCCACGCGTCCTCGCAGCCTGCTGCGACCTAACGAGTTACGTCGTTAGCCCACGCCTAAACACAGTGGGGAATTAGGTTATTCAGACATAACTTAACACTTGTTCTTTGATTATATATATATTTTAATATTAATACATTAGTTGACTGTCATGCATAGTACTTATTATTTAAAACGCCGTAACTATATATGTATATATTTAATTTCGAACAGTTGAGATTATTTTGTGGCTATTCAATCATGCCAAGTCTAACTCGCCCCATAATTAATTTTTTGCTAGGAAAATAAAAACGGCACTAATCAATATAAAAGCATAATTCCATATCCCAAATCTAGATATCAAGGTTAGAGAGACAACAACGAGCTTCAAACTTAAATATAGTTTAGATTATAATCACAATTTTCATGCGACAGTCNAAAAAGAGCGAGCTGATATATAAGTACTTTAAACTCAAATTCCAGTACTAAATAGAATAGAAACATAAGTATCTGAATCCAAATCAACGCTTAAGCAGAAAAACNAAAATAAATCTGGCCAAAAACAAAGTAAGCATCAATCAATCATACAAATCTTGGAATAAATCCATAATATCGCCTCGGCAACATCCCAACAACAAACGGATCACTGGGATAATAAGGCCCAGTCCATCCAAATGCAGTGTAGGACAAATACCCTCCATGACCCTCAGCAAGTAACTCGTCAGTAACCAGGTGATTCCCACCACGGCAGCGATATCCACCATCGACTCGGTCCCAGAGGAAACCAGCAACACAAACGCCCACAATATTCAGCTGGGTCTGGGCCCATTCTTCTTGTTTCTTGCGCTCATCTGGAGAGAGCGTGTCAATTTGAGTTTGACGGGAGGCCATTTGTTGGTCAAGCGCTGATTTGTATATGCTTTGGCGGATGGTTTGGGTCCCGGCCTGGGAAGCTGCTGTGGTAGAAAGGCCGCCTACTGTAGATGCGGTTGGCCGAGCGGAGGGTTGTGTAGAAGGTTCAACAGTGGTGTGAGTCGGACGTTTGATAGCAGTAGGGCGAGCAGATGGTTGTGCAACAGGGCGGAAAGATGGCTGGATTGTTGGTTGGACGGTGGGTCGTGAAGAGGGTTGTGGTGGAGGCCGTGCAGAAGGCTGAGGGACTCTGTGTGGAGATGGTATCACAGCAGGTTGAGTAGATGGAGATTGTGCGGTTTGGTATGGTTGCATTCGTAAATTTCTACTAGTCTCGGCCAGCCGCATTCTAGATGGTCGACTGGCTTCTGGATTAGCAGTTCCTAACATTCGAGATGCTCGACTCGCTTCGTGGCTTGTAATACCGATCGTTTGTGAAGGATGATCAGCTTTATGGTTGAGCTTGGAAGGTGTGACAGGATGACGCGAAGCTCGCCGTGCCTCGAGGGTTGATGGGGATCGACTTGATTTCGGTTCCAAGTTCATATCTTTAATAAGTTTGCTGACATCTAGACTTGCTGTGCCTAAAGGCGGGGCCTTGGATGAAGATGAGGGATGGGAGGGCTGTTTCTGAGAAGGCGAGTGCTTTTCGTCTTTCCCCATGATTAAATTGTGAGATTTACGGATGTGGATGGATATAGTAATTGGGGATCAAGAGTGATGAAGAGAAAAGAGGAGGGTAAATTTGGAGCTATTTAACATCACAAAGGATGGTAAAATGACAATATGAATAACAATGTTCTAACATATTCAGACCTACCTTAATTATCCTCTCCAAACCAATTATACGAGCCGTGAGTGAATGTACTCAAAGGCCCAGGTATTGAAATTTTGGCCAGTAACCAGGTAAGTGCCTTGAAGTGATACGATACTCCAATTCTAAGCTCAGGTTGTGAAAAAAAAAAAGGAATACATGATATATTCATATCGTAATTGATTAATTGCAGGCCAAATATACTTCATGTCATTTAGACTCTGCGATTAATGGCAAAAATGTAAACGGGAAGCACGCTTACAACCGGTGTAATTGGTGAACGAGGAAAGACAATTGGACACATACTCGAACCCTTGTGTTAAAGTCATGTGTAAAAAAGATTGTCGAAAAGAAGGGAGATTTGCTGATACACACACACATACACCCTACATGGAGCTCCTTGGGACATCTGGCTTGGAGAAGTTAGAGATGCTGACTACTATCAGGGACCAATTAATAATATCTTGATAATAAGCTTGAGGTGGTACTCGGGCCGGCGATTTCTTCTAGGATCAATTTGGAATTTGCAGTAACGATAAACATAGCAGGGATGCCCTGATCAGCCCTAGGCCTGCTGCTCATCACCACGTTTACTCTCCAAACATTCGTTTTTCAGGTCATCACAGCAATATAAAGAATGCTATTTTTGGGTTAAAACTCAATGTTACCTTCAGCAAATTTGAATTCTAATTACGGTATTGCTATCCTCAAAAGTGACAGCTTCATCACATTAACAAGGCTCCTGCATCTTCTTTTGGATTACTCAACTTCCGGCTAAGCGCTGGGATGGAAGCTATCACCATGGTCCCCTTCTNCCCCCCCGTTGGATCGACAGGAGTGCTGCAGCTTTTCAGGGATATCTGACCTGACCGCCATGCCATGCCATGGATATTCAAAGGAAGAACCGCGATTCCCACCCATGACAATTCTCTCGCAGAGTTATGATGCTTATCCCTTTCCCTGACATTGCAAGTTTGTCCGAAATTACCATCATGCATAACCTGGGAAATAAAGATGGATAACAGTGAGGAAGACGGCTGTGATAGGTGCTGAGGAGGGGATGGCATCACGATCTCGTGGAAAACTCGGACTTTGGGTTGTTGTTCAAAGATGCCGGCGGAGTACGTACCCCCGAATGCAGAGATTCATCTCATCGTGAATAGCAAGATCTGGTGATATTGCTTGCATGCAGCGAAACCCCTATCATTATGCTGTCGCCATAGGCTGGTGTGGTTGATGTGGATGATGTGGATGATGTGGTTGGTGTGAATCTGGCATGGGCATTCAGGTTCAGCGCGAGCTATTTTGGGACGGAGCGAAGAGCACACTCAGGCTAATGTTGCCTTACTTACCAAGCGGAAGGGTCGGCTCTTCTGTGAAGCCAACTGCTTGAATCCTGTGATCTCTTAGCGTCGTGATAGAAAGACTTTCTAGGAAATGATGATTATAATATATTGATAGATTACTAAACTAATTAAAACAGGATGAATACTGCAGTGTTTGTCAGTTGCACACGGCTTCCACATGGCTTCCACCCGGCATGCCATAATACCGTAATTAGTCGGAACGTAGTCGATGGCCTTACGCCCTGCTGCACGGACCATTCCCCGCGTTGTTGGACATCGCATTCCACCAGTTATGGAAGGTACCATGGGGTACGGAGTGTGTACTCCCCATAAACTTGCGTACTTGGCGCGAACTAGTGGTACTCCACCAGTCACTTAATGCATCAAGACGACTGAGGAGTACTTGGCAAGTACGGCAAGTACGGAAGTACGTACATTGCATTTATTTCCGAGCTTCCCAGAAGAGAAGGATGGCGACCAGGAAGTGCGGGTGTTGTGTGAAGAATTGGCTGCCTGTCTGAGTATTTTGAGGCGTATCTTCGAGAGAAGGATGAAAGGAGAAGTATGAAGTATGAAGAGTTTATAGAGAAGAATCAAAAGGAGATGCCGTTCCCGTCTCCAATTTCCCGTACTCCGCAGGTTCTTTTCGTACTCGCACTCTTGCATTCTGCATTCATGGGCTGCATGCAGGTTAGCTGAGATAACAGCAGACTTTTAGGAAATCGGTGCTTGTCATGATGCGATTCTCCACCTTCTCTTGCGGGATGGGGGGGTGAATTATTTCTTTCGCCCCTTCCCCAGGTATCGTGCTCCGCATGCTCCACGCCGTGCTACTGTACAGTAGTAAGCGTTGCATCCTTCTTTTGCTCTTTTTCCCACCATAATCTCCATCCACACCAAACATGGGCAAGTCCAGAGCTGGCGATCTTCTCTCTCCAGGCGCCGCACCCTCATCTTCATCCGTCTTGGCTGTTGCTCACTTGCCCGAATGTCGCCGTTTTACGCCTCATGAGCACCCCTTCCACCTTCCTTCAGCTTCCTAACGTCCACCCCAATGCAGTCCTTATCGGGGTTCTAGAACTGGGTTTATACGTTTGATAACTGTTTTGTGCAAATGGACGCTCTCCAACCCCTGGAAGCTCCTCGTTGACTCGACCAATCCGCGTGCGCCATTCCGGCTGGCAGGACGCAAAACCCCTCCGTCTGAGTAAGGGCTGTCGTCCAGACATGCGAACGAGGCAGAAATCAAACATTCATCCCAGTTGTGTCCGACCTCAACATCGTCAAAGTGCTTCCAGTTTGCTTGCTCCACCGCAATACCCACCACAAGGTCCTTCTGCACTGCCATGTCCCTTGGGTCCCCACCCTTCGCTGTTGATCACGTGCGCGCCCGGCTAAGCAGAATCGAGATATCTAAGCGGTCGGGATGTTTCGCCTAGTACGAAGCCGAGAGACCTCCGAGGATCCTACCCTTCATTCTGAACACAGCTCCCCCACAATGAGTGATGAGAATCAAACGCCGATTGATGACTCTCTGACTCCAGATGAGGCCAATAGAATCATACACTCTCACCGGAAAGTTAGATATGGTATGTTGACGCTGTGGCCATCCGTTTGCCCCCGGTGTCTGAACGCTGACAAACCCTTTAGGTACCGCGTGTTGGCCATGTAGACAGCGTAAAGTTAAGTGCGACAACAAGCAGCCGTGTGAAAATTGCGTAAAGAGGGACCACGCTGGTCTCTGCTCATATAATCCCAAAAAGGACGCTGCAAAGAATGGCTCTGTCTCCAAATCCGTCGCCGGTTCCAAGAGGACCAGGTCGCCTTCCAGTGACACGAAAAAGTCTGATTCGGACCGCTGGCCTCGAACGTCAGGTAGGTTTCTTGTCTGTTTTTTTCAGCTCTTCTGTTATACCAAGACCTTCCCCCACTGCTCTTGCGGAAGATGAGTCACCATGGCTGCAGCTTGTGCAGGTCAGATATGCATTATCTCAACATCTTTTTGGCTCTCAACAGGTTGTGTCTGTCCGTCCATCTCTCCGTCATGTCTCCCTCACACTGAAGATGCGGATGAAACCGGGTTACCCCTCTTTCCTTTATGGTTCCTTTCACGTGTAGAAAGATAAAGAGAGTCATATATAAGTGTTCTATTTCCATAGCTAACGCACTGTCCAGATGAGGAAGATCCTAACGAGTCTCGTTATCTGGGTCAGAATAGCATTGCTGCACTCCTGAGTGAAGAGACGAGAGAAGAGCTCCCCGGAGAGACTGGCCATGATGTAATTCGAAAGGACATTATGCCGATCTTGGGGTTACAGATATCCTCAGCTCCCTATCCCTTCATGTCGAAAACTCACATGGACAAGATTCGAAATGACATTGCTTCCGCCCTACCCCCAAACCGGGAGGTTCTGAAGTAAGTTCATCTGACCTCACGTGCTTGATAGATGGAATCATAACTCACTACTTTCCTAGAACGTTTCAGATATATCGTCAAATAGTTCAGCCATTCTGGGGCCTGCTTATTGACGTGGAGGATTTCGAGGCCAAGCTTTGCATCTACCTGGAAGATCGAAGTGCAACTGCTAAGCATCAAGCAACGAACAGCAAGGGAGTATCCTCAGCTTGGTTGGCCATGCTTTTTGCCGTTCTAGCTGTATCAACGAACTATGCGGATATATCCTATAATAAACGATCTGCAATATCTCAGACTTATGGTACGCGGCTACTCTATAATTTCATCCCGGCTAACAGACTAACATAACCTTGCAGTACAAGCATCGTATCATTGCCTCAGGCTTTCCAATTACCTGATCAGACCATCGCTTGAAGCTCTCCAAGCGATGTTGATTCTTGGGTTTGTTCTGTCGAACGATATGAAGGCAGAGGCGTCTTGGGCTATGATTGGTCTCACATGCCGTCTTGCCCAAGCTTTAGGTCTTCACCGGGGGCCGAATGAGGTTGGAAGGGGTCAACAATCTGCAGCTGATGACTTACCTCGACGGAGGCTTTGGTATGTATATTATATGGTCACATGCCCATCACACCAGTGGTTGATCTAATTATATATAGGTGGACTATAGTTTGGCAAGACAGCCTGCTCTCGCTCTCTTTTGATCGATCCCCCATTGCGGTCATGACCCGGTGTCAACTACCCCTTAGACTCGAAGCACTGACGGAGGGCTTTTCGTACACGGAAGCTATGTACCACCTTTGTCAGAAGATACTCGAATCCGTCAACAATGACACCCAGTTAGAACCCAACTTCGAGCAGATAATTGCCGACTCTATTGAAGTCGAATCTCTACGAGACCGAGTCTCTATCAATCTTCGAACATTAGATGCATGTAAGACAGTGCAGGACAGATTACATCACTATGCTATCTGCCTTCACACCTCCTTTGTTGTATCAGTCCTCTGCCGCCCATCTCTTCGACGTGGCGAATGCCGAGGGATGGATCTCAATCAGAAAGGTATTCTTGCGGAGAAATGCAAGCAGAACCTAACGGAAACGGTCCGCATGTATCTCAAAATGCATTCACTGAGCATTATCCCAACCAGATCTTGGGCGTTCACCTACCATGGTCTCTCATCTGCAGTTCTACTCGGTATCCTCGGCGAAACCAAAACAGATCCCGAAGTCCGGCAATTGCAGGGAAATCTCATCAACGCATTATCTGCAACAGCTGCAAAGGACCAGAATTCGGCACATCCTAAGTCTGATAAGGATATTGAATTAAGCGGGCCTTTGTCAAGGGCTTTAGCTGCTCTGAAAAATATCTATGATCATGGCTGGGTGGTCGAACAACGACCAAACCTGAAGGTTGAGAACAGTATACTTTCGGTAGATCAGAGTCAATTTGAGCAGCAGAATGCGGCTCTTGCTATGGCTTCTATGCAAAATGGGATTATGCCTCCGTAAGTTCTGCCTCCTTCATAAAGAATTTTCCATTCACTAACAGGTTAATAGCATGGACTATAATCAACAAATGCAAATGGGGGTGGGCGAGATGCTTTCAGCAGAACAGACATTGAATATGTCCCCAATGGATCTATTTGATTCTATATTCTGGGGTAAGTACATATCTACCCGAATAGGAATAAGGGACAGGAACTTACTTGCTGTAGAACCGTACCCACAACCGACTATAGATCCGATGGGCTTTGATTACGGCCAACAGCAATTGTACCAAACATTTTAGATATATCTTCTAGGAGATCTTAGCAGACCGTACTATTAAAATGGAACGGTTGTAATGACGAGATGACAAAACAGGTCTAAGGGATCTAGGTGAATTCGAGCTTTGTACTGGAAGGGTTGCTACTTTTAAAGTTTAAAATTTTGGGATCGGTGAAAACGGGGGCTGTTTGGCGCGTTAATGGACCGGACACTATCTTTATTTTAGGGCTAAATAGCCATCAGGAGTTGCGGAGATGTTTGTTCATGTGCAAAATGAGGGAGCAAAGGAAATTTTGGCTGTCTAAAATTGGTACCTCTCAACGCACATTTTGCTACGTGCTGCTCATCTCACGCTTTGTATTCTGAATAAGTCTATATACCCCGGTGTACCAAGGCACCCTGAATTTTACCCAAACCGCCAGCATGTTCAAAGATTTAAATTGATATATTAGCTATACTACATCCTCTATGTCTATTCTAATTGGTATTGAATACAAAAATTTTCAAACCCAACTAATTTAGTTAATTTGGACGTTTTAATTAACTCTTTTAATGGGTAGTCAACTTTATATTTAACTACCTGAACTTCTTAAGCCTTATTTGGTTTCGTGATACATGTATCTTTAATTTTCGCAAATGTAACTTACGTACCATTTAAGTCAGGAGCAACTATTTAACGTTTAGAGCTTCTACTCGTAACTCCAATTAATAAATCTGTTGATCTTTTAGTACAATATTTAACATTCTTATCGTTAATTANTTTTTTTGATATCGTAACTCAATTTGTTGTCAAGATTGGCTTTAACTCAACTAGACTTCTTTATATCATACACCATTATGGCAAGGAATATCCTTCCCAGACACCATACCACATGACCTCCCATATAAATATATATATAGTAATTGCAGTTAATGAGCCATAATAGAATATCGTAAGGCTGAAATCAAATCTGGCTAGTTTAGGAAGCTTTTGTGTTGCAACTAATATTGCTTTTCTAGTTGAGGCGGGGAACACCCTAAGCGCGGGGTATTATTCATATCGATTAAGTTATCGAGCTTTTCTTATCGCAAGCTAATTATGCTTCAAGTGATGATGACAATACACAACCCCACCATGTAGCCCTTAGACCAAAAGTCTCGAGGAGGGCAAGAAGCCCACTTCAAAATAGCTATCTTAAAAACCTTCAATCCCCTCCATCTAATTCCCCCTCCTATGCTGTCGTCGCAGCAAGGATGGCACCATCACGCTCCCAATGCCTCCAATCCGCAACCAACCTCCTCCCCGCCAGGATCCGCATCCTCCCCTTCCGCGTCGTCCGCATCATCTCCAGTCTCGCCATTGTAAACACCATAGTTTGGATCGCNGTCGCCATCGTCCTACGCTCCCACCCAAGACTTAGTTCCACAGTTGTGCTCTCCTACACCCTCGGCCTCCGACATGCTTTGGACGCCGACCACATCTCCGCCATCGACCTCATGACGCGCCGGCTCGTTGCCAGCGGCATGCGGCCTACGACGGTGGGGATGTGGTTTAGTCTGGGACACAGCACAATTGTCGTCATAACGTGTATTGTCGTTGCTGCCACGGCGGGGCGGTTAGAGAGTCGGTTCAATGGGTTTAGCAGAGTCGGCGGGGTCATTGGGACGGCGGTCTCGGCTGCGGTGTTGATTCTGCTTGGGATTGGGAATGCGTGGATCATGTGGAAGCTGATCAAGCGGATGAAGGAGCTGTTGAGGGAAGATGATGGGGGGAGGAGTTTGGAGGATGAGGGCAGGACGGCTGGACAGCTTGACTTGGAAGGAGGGGGGATTATGGTGAGGTTGTTTAAGACGGTGTTTAAGCTGATTGATCGGCCGTGGAAGATGTATCCCCTTGGAGTGCTGTTTGGACTGGGGTTTGATACTAGTAGTGAGGTTGCGTTGCTGGGGATTGCTACCATCCAGGGCGCGCAGGGGACGAGCATGTGGCTCATACTTCTCTTCCCGCTGTTATTTACTGGTATGATCATGTCCTTCACTAATATGATCTTCTCTTTTGCTTCTTCTACTACTTCTTCTACTACTTCTTCTTTTTGCGTCTGTTGTATCGTGCTAGGGTACTAACTATGCTTTGTCTAGCTGGAATGTGCCTAATCGATACCACTGACGGTGCTCTCATGATGACGCTCTATACCTCCACGAATCTCGCTCGCGATCCAATTGCCATCCTATACTACTCCATTGTATTATCTGCCATTACAGTCTTCGTTGCTGTATGTATCGGCACGATCCAACTGCTATCTCTAATTGCGAATTTCTCTTCGGGCTCTTTTTGGGACGGCGTTGATGCAATTGGGGACCATTTCGATGTCATTGGAGGGGGAATATGCGGGGCGNTTTATAGTGTTTGGAGGTCTTTCTGTGGTGCTTTACAAGCCGTGGAGGAGAAGATATGATAGAAAACTACGAGTTGTTGATCCTGGTATTCATGCTGCTGTTATTAGTGTCGATGGTATTGATACTGTCAAAACTGGTAAGGATTTAGAAGTTGGAAAGGTTACAGCTAAAACTTTCGAATCACCGATCGATGAAGGCATCAGGCAAAACCCGGATCTCGAATGAGATAGAGTGGGATTGACTGTACGGATTCTGGATGACAAAAAGGGACCACATCTAGGGGATTGAATTTGAATTCAAGAGCCTGAACGAGACATAGTCATATGGGACTATTTTGCCGAGGCAATATCTCGAATTACTGACGTCATGAAGATATATGTCTTTAGGTGTTGAAGTTCAAGATGATTCCTTTGGATATTTAGCATAACATGTAAGACCATTTTGAGCGATCTGAATTGGGAACATTGATCTGAGCTTGGTATAACCGGTAATAGAGTAAATGAGTGTGTACCTCGATGATAACGGCTATCAGAGTGTACAACACCGTCCTTGATAAAGCTGTTCGCGAGCCATGTCAAAGGAGTCATCTATGTTCGCAACTAAATCTATAAAATTAAACCACAAACTGTCTATCCGGAAACAAACACATGAAAATCACATTATCAGGATCAATTTCTGCTCCATCATATCACAGATAAAGACCTATATCGAGACCGTCAAACCTCCAGCTGCGCCAATAGATGTATCGTGCACTCCCATGATTGGTAGCCTTGTATGCATGTACGTGTACAACAACGGGGTGATGTCGCAGTGTGATCATATTGCTCCACTCTTCAACTCAGATCTAAAAATCTTGGGAAACATTAGGATACTCTGGAAACAATACGTAAACTACAAAAGCCGCAACGGAGTATCATGAAGAAATCTCCAAACCGAATATGATATGGCTGACGTTCTTGGTGTTTTGCCCGGAGTGTTAGGCCTATTGCCTTTATGCCACGGTGGGGCATTTCAGAGCTGCCCAACGATATTGCGCCGGGAGCTAACAATTCAGGCAGATGGATTCGTGGTGATTAAAGATGTCTTCGAAAGCAACAGAAGTTTGGATTTGGCAGTCGGGAGAATAGAGCTGCAGTGTGACGTGAGCTTCTCGTGCAAGTCTACAAAAAATACCCCTAGGCTAATATCATCTTCATCAGCGATACGACGAATGGAGAGAGATCTGGCGTGGAAGCAATGGCGAGAAGGACGCCAGATTTGAGGCGTATGCAAAGAGCGACCCTGAATCTGCCGAAAGAGTGCTTCGACAATTGGCATTACTCTCCCATACATTATTTGACGTGAGAGCTTTGGAGGAGCAGTATGGGATCAGGCAAGATAATCGATCATACCGAGTGAGTCGTCTACCGGCCCCCCCCCCCCCCTATTATGGAAAGCGTAAACGTCTTATAGAACGTCAAACAATATTCAGGATTCAAAAGATCTATCCCATTTCAAAGGCAAGATCAAGAGCGGACAAGAACTCACGCCAGAGATCCAAGCCACTTTTATTGACCGATGTAGGATTAACATGTTTTTCATCAGAAAATGCAAGTTCGTCTTCAAAAAAAGCGAAGCTCAATGGTTGAAGCTTGTCGATTTTCTGAAGGAGTGCACCGACACTCTCCGCAGCTATGGGCCGAAGTTTGATCTTGCAAAGATGCTTAAGGGGGAGTTCGATCATTTGAAGAACTTACAAAAAGATGCCCTACGACGTCTAGCAGAAGCTGCTACTTATGAAGCAAATCAACCATCCCTAGGAAAGACAGCAAAAGGAAGATATAGTGACCTTGCCACTGCGGCTAGCTTTGGCACTGTCGTCCGATTTGAGAGGCAACACACGGTATACAAATTCACTATGAACGATTTCCGGATCGAACACTCCTACCAACTATCTTCATCTGATTCTTCCACCATGGCTCTCCTTTTTGACTATCCAGTCAAGAAAGAAAATAGAGTTGTGCTTATAGAGTGGGTAGATAACGTAGATAGGGAAAATGAAAGAGAGATAGGTACCAAAGCGCTCATGCTTGCGGCACCAAAGCCTCCACAACTGTTACTTCCTACGTGTTATGGCATGGTTGATGATCCCGATAATGAAAGACTTGGATTAGTTCTCGCACCTCCGGAACATATCAGGTCGCATTTACCCCAGATATTAAGTGCAGGAGCTATTTCTAGGAAACGAATGCCGATATCCTTGAAAGAACTCCTGGAGAAGAGGCACCCCTCATATATAGAAAGGCTCGAGCTTGGGATTCGATTTCAATTGGCAAAGAAGCTTATTGATGCTATTCATATGATGCATTGCGTTGGCTGGGTCCACAAGTATTTCAAGATTTTGTCCTACTCTAATCTAATCAATGATCTGACAAGTATATTAGGAATATACGTTCAGATAACATTGTCTTCTTTGCTACTCGTCATACATCGTCCCATGGCATAATGGGACCAGACCCAAATCATCCCCAGCAACTCGGATTCGACGAACCCCTCTTCGTAGGTATTGGCGATCCCCGAATTGACGACACAATGGAGGAACCGCACACCTATTATCTTACCAAAGATGGTGAGATACCAGCACCTGACCTGGACTACTATCACCACCCGGATAAAAGGGCAGACCCTCTGATGAGATATTCTAGATCCCATGATATATATAGTATTGGTGTAGTGTTACTTGAGGTTGGGATCTGGAGACCACTAGAAGAAGTGGCCTATATTCAAAGTGATGATTTCTTGGATACTCAGAAGCAATTTCAGAAGCTGGCGATGAAACTTGATGGGTATGCTATAATCTAATGATCATTTAGTACTTGACAGATGTTGACTAATGAGGTACACCCAGTATAACCGGTTCTATCTATGGTAATGTGGTTCGACGATGTTTGGCTATTAATACCCGCGAGAGAACAGAAGCTCAAATCAGAGATCTGTCAAGGTTTTGTTCAGAGATTTCTGCTAGTCTAGATAGGTGCATTGCATAAGAAACTACTACAGAATTTTGAAATGCTCAATATTATTGTTTGATATTTGAGAATGCATTTGGTGGGTTTGATTTTCAGCGGCTTTCTGATCAACATGCATAGTATTTAGCTCAACCATAGCCTATGTTCTCATTCTTCAAGAAAGTCCACAGCCAATTTATTGAACTTTACGGGGTCTTCCCAATAACACCAATGCCCACCCCAGTCTACGACCACTCCTTTCGCTGTGACTTCCCCTCCCTTCTTGGTATTGACTAAATCCACAACAGTCATAGGTCCAGCGGCAGGAAAACACCCACTTCTGCTACTAGCAACAACTAACACTTTGGTTTTGCTTTGGCTATTTCCTCCGAAATTAGCTTTAATGCTTTCTCTCCAATCCAAGCTCGTATGATCCGCCATTAATTTTCCGAACCATTCCTGGTTTCCCTTCATGGCTATTGAGAGGAAGTATTGCTCATCCTGTTCTTTTTCAAGTCCTGATACTTGGTCTGTTGAAAGGGGATGTGATCTATATGCTAGACAGCTTTCGATAGTCCCCTTGTGAGCTAGTTCTGGAGCAAGAGATAGGGTTGTCTGCAATGCTGCAACTGCGGCCGCATTGTTCATGCCTCGATTGCAAAATCTAAAATCCCAGCCGTCAAGAGTACTGTTTTGAAGTGGCGATTGATCGATAAATATCATATGAGAAAATTCCGCTGTTGTGAAAAGTTCTGCATAGCACCTATAGTAGAAATGTTATTTTAAGCTACGGGCTATGTGTTATATGACCTAGTTCTCAATAAATGCACGTATGTAACTAATATATGACTAGTGTAGATAATAGTTATGAGCATATGACAACAAGGCCACATAAATAGCAAACAGAAAATACGGATCTTTGTGTAATTCTAAATAGTAAATAAATAAAGAAACAAATGATCTCACCATAGTATAGAGCACCCTAGACTACCACCAATGGCTCTAATATTTCCTCTTAGTCCTAAATGTACAATTAACTCCCTGAGATCCATGGCAAGCCTCGAGACATGAAATCCATGTTTGGTGTGCTGGCTGTCTCCATGGCATCTCAGATCAAACGAAATGACTCGATAGATCGACTCAAAGGCAGGTATATTCTTCAGCCAAACGCCACTTGAGCCTGTAAATCCATGAATCTATGAATATATTAGAATAATACTGTTAGAATAAGACGGTAATATCAATATCGTGCGCATATTTGAGCTTTGTTCAATCTTTTTTTTTTTTTTACTTGGGAGGGCGGGGTACATACCCAGATAAGTGGTGGGGAAGATTTATTGCTCCCATCGTGATATGTAATCCTAGTATTATCACTCGTTGTGAATTCCATTTTAAGTAATCTATATAAGATTTAATCCAACAATATTACTACTCTTTCACACGTTGAGCAGTAGCTACGACCCAGATAATTTTGTCTTGTCCTGGATTCAATGGCATCCTCTAAGCGAGGTGTAGATAGCGGGGAAGTACATCTATCAATCGGAAGTTGATATTACCCCTATAATATATGCTCGTGTGCTTCATTATACTTAATACGAAATATATTCACCAATGAACAAGGTATGATTCATTGAAATTATATTAAAGTTATTTAAGAATCCCAAAGTCTTTGTAAATCAGTGGTAAATGCATCAGCCACAATGAAACTCCTTGTCGATATCTCTTTCAACATCAGCAAAATCATCCCCTTTTGCAAAGTAGTCCTTGCCCTTGCCCCTGCTACTCTCAAAGGAAAGAAAAGTAGAACTCGACTGAGCCTTGTTGTATGGAGGATCAGCTCCGCAAGATCCAAGATGTTGGTTACGTGGAATTGAATAACTTTTAAAGGCAGCGCCGGCGTGATGATATGGTTGAACTCCATATTGTAATCAAATATACCAGATAGAAATATGGAAATTGCATGATAGTACGTGGATGCGAGAAGAGATTGTTCATCGCTGCTGGTGGCGAAGGCTTGCTTCCCCCATTGCTGAAAGCGGAGGTGCCACTCATTGAGGTTGGACTGGATACGATGGCCAGCTAGGGCCAAATCAAAAAGAATGTTATCAGGAGCTTGTCCTAGGTTTAAATACTTCTTCAGGATATTCATGACACTGAGAACATTGTTAGGACACATCCCGATACAGGGGAATGGGATAATACTTGAGACTCAGATCTAAACATTCCAACATCGAATCGAATAGTTCTTCTTTTGGATGCCAATATGCAAGCAAGTCGCCATCCCAAATGTCCTTCATCAGAGAGACCCACGGAGGAGTACAAAGGAATGTCGGTTCCATATATATGAGCGCTCGGCAAATCTCAAAGACTCGAACTGTTATGAAAAATAATCGTCCAGGTCCGGACAGGTGAGCTGCTGGTCCTCGAGCTTGAAGTATGCTGGATGTACCGTAGAGCATATGCTTTATCCAGCCTTCGCCAGATACGTCATACATCAGCTGCAGGGTAAGTAAGCAAATAGCCCCTGAATGCACGTAACTTAAACTTTAGGGGGTATCATACCTCGAAGATTCCCAAAAAGAATGTCGTCCATAGGCTAGCATCACTTCTCAAAAGTTGACCACTAGCCATATCGTTTTTAACGGCGACAATAGATGTTCGATAAGCTGTAAGAGCTTGAATCATTATGCCCCTTCTCCTTAAAATTGGGGTTGAAGACTTGTGACCGAGATCTAAGGCGCCTACGGCGAGCACAGCATGATACAGGCTCGAAGAGGATTGAAAGGCGCCTAGCGTCTTGAGATCAAGAAGTTCACTCCCAAAATTGTTGGTGACAAGAAATTCTGAAAAGAAGTGCTTGACACTTTGATGGGATATATCTGGCGGCACATTGCGGCAGATCACAGACGAGGTCGTATTGGTCTCAGGTCTAGACTCTTTGTTATGCACAAATATTAGATCCGTATTTCGTTGTGCACCCTGAGATATGCATTCTTGATTCTTTTTGAGGCAATACACGCACGGTCGTCCGCCATCACACTGAAATAGGTAAGAATTGAACGCGACCATGTCCTCTATTATTCATCAACGCACCTTGATTTTACGGCGTGCACAAGCCACACATCGAGTTCGAGTTCTTCTCTTGTCTAATGGTCCAAGCATATTTATGCATCCTACATCTGATCTCAGAATGAAGATAAACCTATATATTTTGCATAAATGAACTAGGATCGGTGGAAGGTTGAGGTGAGGGAGGAATTTCTAGCGCCCAGGATGCCATCTTGGTAACCAGGTGATCAAGGGGAAAATGGAAGTAATTATCCCCTAACTAGTGCACACATGGGTACGCAACATGACTTCCAAGCCACATAATTTATATCCCTATGGTTGAGAGGGGATCTGGGCGACAATATTGCTCTGGAGTATCATTTGAAGCCTTATATTTCAGGCAATAATCGCATCTTTGATACTAAATTCTGCCTTAAAATTTGGTGCTAAGCCGAATGAAGAAGCAATCGAGCGCGCCTTAGCTTCTTTCAACGACATCTTCATGGAAATTTGAACAGTAAAAACAATCCGTAGAGGCACTGCCTCATGACAATACTTCTCTCCTATGTAATGATGAATTTAGTTCCTGGGCAATTTAGGCGGCCAAAATGAACCAAGGAGAGGAGATCAATTCGGTTTTAATAACGCCTAGTAAAATGGCATATAAATTGACCCAGTTTCCCCTCTATAGGAAGTATCAAGTTTCATTTTCAACATTTTTCAGTTTATTCACCTCATCAACAGTCGATTAAAATGTCTCCTAATTCACTTTTCATTTTTATTTCTGTTTGGTCAATTATTTTACCAAATGTATTTTCAACGTTGATTCCTTCACCAACCGGTCCCTTTAATACGACTCTCAGTATTATGGAGTTGACAGATCATACACGCATTGACCCATTTTCCCCGACTCGAATATTTAGATCTCTCATGGTTTCAGTGTTTCAACCTGTTTCTCCATCGAGTTGTTGTCCAACCATTTTTCCATATATGGACCCGATAACTGCTGAATTCGAAGGCGCTTCTTATGCCATATATGGTCTTCCAAAAGATACATTTGCTTCTCTCTATCTCCAAGGCTGCGAGATGCCTGCAAAATCAACTCAGCATCCTCATCATAAAACGAAGCAACCAAGCTACCCGCCCATTCTCTTTTCTCCAGCACTTGACACCTCACGACTTCTATATAGCGCTATTGCACAGCAAATCTCTAGTGCCGGATACGTCGTTGTCACAATTGATCATCCTTATGATGCGGATATAGTTACATTCCCAGATAACCGCACAGTTCTGGCCGGTAACATTAGCACAGACGCTCAAATTCTGCTGGATGTTGATACTCGCGCAAAGGATATCTCATTCGTGCTCAATGAACTTACAGAAAATGAAAATATTGTTACATCTTGTGGACTGGAAAAGGGGAAAGTCGGTCTCTTTGGTCACTCTCTAGGAGGCGCCGCCGTAGCAACAACAATGCTCCGCGACCATCGTTTCGCAGGAGGTATCAATATGGATGGAACATTCTGGGGACCTGTAATATCCAGTGGCTTGACGCGTCCATTCATGCTATTCGCACATGAGGGAAAGAATGGAACCAATGATGCGACCTGGGGAGCTATCTGGCCGAAACTGAGAGGTTGGAAGAAGGATTTGATGTTGAGTGACAGTGCACATTATACTTTTAGTGATTTTCCCTATTTGATTGATGTCTTAGGTATAAAATCACAGCTCCCTGTGGAGGTGACCGAGTTGGTTGGATCGATTGATGGAAAGAGAGATATTCGGATCCTGGGAAGTTATATCGCTGCTTTCTTTGATTTCGTGTTGCGTGGTCGGAAGCAGCCAATGTTGGATGGAGCCAGTGCACAATTTCCCGAGGTTTCTTTCGTGACGCCTTGATTAAGAATGTTGAGGGACANTTTTGATGCTGAATGTCGCATCCACATCAAAAGACATGTTCCTCTTAAGATGTATTCATAGCCCATTGGTATCAACACATAGCATAGGCTTGTCTGTATAATTTCTTAGCTAGCTAAATATTTATACTGAGACTTGTAATCAACGCTCCTTGAATATTGTTACCATAACGCCTGGGTGAGAATTAGAACCTATGAGGGATCACGAAGGCAAGACGGATTTTTATCATTGTCGATCTTGATACTCTGTACTGTGCATATGCCATAAATACTGCAATCCTCTTTGAGGAATTCTTTCATCTCATCCCAGGATGTCTTCAAACCTACTAACCCACTTCTTCTCTACATACCTGCCTTCCAGCGCAGTCGAAGCAAAGGCGATTTTTCGGAGGTCAGAGTCAATCTCAGGTACTGTACATAGGTGAAGCGAAGGTTCAAATCCATCATATAATTACAAAGTCCTTCCCAACTTGGCCTCTATATTTAAGATTCTACCGTTGCCCGAAATTCAGCGCCTGCACCTAGCCGAGAGGTTCCAGCTGGAGTGGACGGAAAGATATTTGGCAAGAAGTGGTCCCCTTATGGTGCATCCCATAAAAGAATGGTTGTCAACAAGAACATTGAGCCTCCGCTGCGAGGGTACCAATTCGGGAACATTGTTCAGTCCGCAAATATGAATATTCATCCTAGCTAACCTCGGCTGCACAGATCCCTTGTCTACAAAGCCACTTCAAAACCTTCTGTGCTGCACCCTCAGCACTCAGTTCTGTCGTATCTAATGCCAGCTGCCTAACCGTCACCTTTCCCACCCCAGCCTCCGTCTTCATCTCGCTCGGATCTAAAAGTGAGAAGTCTCGTCTGATATTAAGAAGCACATCTCCATTGACCAACTTTGATTTCCCTTTTTCTTGTCCCTTCACCCTCTCCTCGCTCTGTAACCTCTGCTTATTCGTCTCCACTTCACATACCAAATTTACCATACACAAATCCACCCCGCGTTTCTTCGCAAGTCTCACATGCTGCACATATTGTTCCCTATCAATCTCGAGCTCCTTGACCAAGCATGCCGTCATGATGACAACGAGGTTATCCACTTTTAGATCTGCGATAGTGTTGAATGCCAAATCCCGGAATTTCTTGCGTAAGGTGTAGTGCTCGGGTGTACACTCCGGCAGAATAGCAGAGACGGGGTGTATAGTGAGATGGTTGTTGAGGAGGCGGGTAAGATTTTCGCTTGGAATTATTAATTGAAGGACCTTTGAAATAGTAAACTTTCCGACTCCGGGGAAGCCGTTGAGGAGGAGGATGCAGGGAGAGATATTCCGGAGTAGTTGGGGAGGTCTTTCAGCATCTATTTGAATCATTTTAGGGCTGTGCTTGTGTTCGTTTAGGCGGCTGTTTGGATAGATCTTGAGGAGTGTCTATTCGTGTGAGTTGTGTTGCCGAAAGGTGATAGTTCAGAGGTGTGAGAGACAGATACGGGGCTACAGTATTTTGCGCGTTTTGGTAGTGTAGCTAACATCGAAGTATTTTAAAAGAAGTTTGCGTGATGACATGAACGTTGTGTTTTTTGTTCTAGCCCATTCGTAAATTAGCCAGTCCATACGTAAATGGCAGTATAGCAATCTTTACATATATGTTCAATACCACCTCATATGGTTAAAAGATGGACCATACTCGGATGATGTACCCGACCGAGATGATGCAAGGCCGGTCTTAGAGATCTTTAGCTGTTTCGCTGACGGAATAGTCAGATATGCTGCAGGTCTCTTTCTTTTGCTTGAGTTTAAGACTGTGAATGGAAACATGTCTAAGGTAAAAACAATTTCTGTTTAATGACCTTCACCGTATGGCAGCACTCTTTCCTAAGTAAAGAACTCCAGGATGGTTAATTGGGTATCTGCCAAGGTAGCATATTGGTCAATTTAACGATATGGATGAGGCTTAGTGATAATTTGGAAATCGTTGACATGAGTATTAAAATACTTTACGAAGGTGTCTAAGAAAATGTCTGGAAGAACGTGCTTAGAGTGCTTTACCATGTGTTCTCTCAGCTTGGTAAGGTGTGTTTATATTCTCATATATGCATAAGAAGCTTTTTTAAATTTGCGAAAGTGATATGTCGATTCGGTATGTTGCTTTGAATGTATTAATGTGAGAGATCAATGATATCATGTCTCCCGTTGATGGGAAATTTATACCAAGGAAACCACGGTATCCCTTTGGGAGTTCCTTGAGATTGCCCTCAGCAATAATCCTCTTAACCTCTGCTTTAAACAGATCGCTTCAGTGCTTTAACTGGTTTGATCCCGACTAATACCTGAGTTTAAGCTTTTGGACATGTTCTTGTAGTTCTTTGTAGTTCGCCTGGTCATGGAAACGAGCAAACAACAGGATCTTGCAATATGACTATGATTGTAGAATGTTGCCAAAGTTGCCTATTCGTACTAAAAATGTATTAGCCAACTACTTAAAACCTCCAGGAGGAAGCTAGCAATGGCAGAATGGAATATAGAGATATTACATCCTATATTGTTCTACTAAATGTCTACTCTGGTCTTTTTACACGTTCGCAAGAAGTCGCTAGCATTCAATGGTCAATCCGAGGGCAAGATGATCTCTTCCAAACTTCTAATGGAACGAGGCGAGGAACTCTAGCCATGGCTAGTCCGAGTCTTGTAACTTTAAACCTGGAGAAGTTAGGTACTAACAAGAAGACAGACGAGTCCGCTATGTGAAAAGAAATTTTCAATCATCTCAAGGCTCTCGATTGAACCAAATTCATGAAATACTCTCCATCGTAAAGAAACGAACGTAGTAAGCTGAGAACTCCGCCTAGAGAAAGTGGTGTCTGTGGTTCGAAGCTCTAAAGTTAGACATCCCTGTGCATCCGCATACTCGGTACAGACCCATGTCTTGGACATGGGTCCCCGATCAAAGCTTGTCGTCCTGACCACTGTAAATCAGTTGATCAGGGGAGAAGCCCATTCCCGGAGTGAGAATCTCGGGATCGGGAGCATCTCAAGCCAAACCCTAATAATCTGTGCCGGTCTACGGTACTCCAAAGGACAGGACAGGACTGGACGAGTCGAGTTCGAAGCAAGAATAGCTCTAGCGACTTATAAAAAAAAACTTGAGGAGATTCTATTTTTACATTTCTGTGGAGTATGATTGAGAAATAGCACGAAACAAAAAAGAAACGCTGCGGCGATTGTAATGCAACCACATGGCGCTTCTGTTGTGGCTGAGCCAGTCCAGCCTACCCGCTTTGGTTATAGCCGCGAATGGATGCCTGAAATTTACGAACAGCCGCGGCGGGACTCTCGCTACAAGTTGCCTTCGATCTCTCTCAGACTCTCTCTCTAAAATCTCACGAGAGCTGTTCTCGGCTCGCACCTTGCTACCGTAGCCGTGCTGTAGTCAGATTGACAATGTTGGCATGCCATTTATCCAAAGACTTGGTACGTAAGTACAGTATTACTATACTTGGTCTATGATGGACACGCACGTGCGCCTAGAATGCTTCGTTAACCATGAACAGNAAAAAAAGNAAAAAGAAAAAGAAAAACAAAAACNAAAAGTTATCGGCATACCTCCGTATATGGATTTGAAGAAGCCGCTTATGTATAAACTGGAGCAGGCGTTGAAAGCCTTTCTTTGCCTGCGCAAGGAAACATATTCAACATCTTTTTTCTTCGTTCTATATTAATGCATCCCTGCAAGGATTAAATGGACAACCAGCTTGGAAATTCAGTCCGATTTAGTTGTCAAATGTGTTCGCTGGCCCATCTCTCGTCAGAAAGAGCTGCGACTTGTGCCGCCACAGAGTCGCAACGCCCCGACCCATAGCGCCCAAAGCAGCTTGTCCAGCCCTCTCAACACACCCCACCCTCCCAGGCCCAGCTGGATGTGGTTAGTACGCGTACTTTTCAGGGTCGGGCATAGCCTCATCTCTGAATTATTGCCAGGGACGACGTACTCTCCTCGTGCTGTAGTCGTTCCGAGTCTTCATCAATAATAATAATACACCGCCCAAGGTCAGGTCCGACCGGCTTACCACACAAGCATCTCATCAACTTTATTTTAGATATGAATCCTGCCTCTTGATTAAAGTCAGGTAGGCGATTCACGCTCTTTACTTCTTTTGCGCTGTTCTTCTGTCGCTACTTTCTTTTCCTTCATCGCAACGTCACTTGGGTGATGTTCAATGGGTTGCGCGAATTAGTGGGCAAGTATACGTGATGCTCTTTCGTTTGCATCATGTCGTGCTCGCTGCTCTGACTCTGGGGCTGGGAGGACAAGTCGGGGCCCAGGAATGGAGCGCGGAACTGGTAGGACGAGCTAGCTCGTCGGGATTTACTCCATCGCCGCTGGTTGTCCCTCCAAGCCAAGTTTTGTGAGTGCTTCATAAGTGATGCGATATGCCCGAGAGATCAAGAGCGACGGACTAACTAGTGATTGATTTAAGTGACGGGATAGATGGACAATGGAGTTCGCTACGCCTTCAAGTTGGCACACCCGCTCAGGACATTCGAGTTCTCGTTTCAACCAGTTCGGCGCAAACTGTGCTCGTCGCGCTAGAGGGTTGCACAACTGCTATCAACGGAGTCATTCCTAGCAACTGTACCGCTTCAAGGGGAGGAATATACAACGCCACTGCGTCTTCGACCTGGAATGGACAGGGACTCTTCCCAATCTCGGAGAATGGCGCCGGTCTAGATGGGACTCTGGGCTTTACAGAGGAGGCCGAATACGGCATGGAAACTATTGTATTACCGCATAAAGGCCCGAGTTTGAATACTCAGACTGTAGCCGTGATCATCTCATCAACGCCTTTGTATATGTAAGTACTCAGTTAAGCCTGTATGCTTTTTTGACGGGGAGAAAGCCAACAAGAAACCAGGGGCCTTTTTGGCTTAAGTACGCAAGCGATCACGTTTCATACTGGACTCTCCACCTCAGTCCCGTCTTTTTTCAAATCGCTGAGACTAGGGAATTTAATCCCTAGCTTGACTTACAGTTATACTGCAGGTGCGAGCTATCGTAAGTTGCCTAGCTTTTCCTCAGGGTGTAACTTTTCCTTAATATAAAAAATTAGGGTTTTCCGGCGGCCAGTTCGCCCAGCTTATATTTGGAGGTTCCGATACGTCAAGATATCGATCGAATCCTATATCCTTCAATATGTCAAGTAACGCAGAGCAAAACCTGGTGGTAGCTATCCAGTCAATCACTTACAGCGCCAACGGCGATTCAAGCCTCCTTAAAGACCCTATATTCGCTTTCATCGATTCTACGGATCCAAACTTTTGGCTCCCTGAATCAGCTTGTCAAGCTTTTGAAGTTGCTTTCGGTATATCTCGGGATCCTGCTACCGGTCTCTACTTGCTTGATTCATCCACCTACGATCGTATCTCTGATATGAACCCTGAAGTTACCTTTTCACTAGGAACCGATCTTTCTCGAGGACAGTCTATGAACATAACACTACCATTTAATGCTTTTACTCTCCAGGCTTCATACCCGTTCATTCCAAACAGCACATCTAAATATTATTTTCCTCTTAGACAAACGAGAGACCCATCGCAGTATATGCTAGGTAGAGCTTTTCTTCAGGAAGCGTAAGCGTGCCTCTTTCCAAACTGGAACGTCCAAGTCAGCCTAACTTTCTTCACAGATATATCACGGTTGATTATGATAGAAGTAATTTCACTGTGAGCCAATGTATTTGGGAGCAGAGTGCGCCAGCACAACTAGTGACTATATTGCCTCCCGAATTCACGACAACGGCAATGCCGGATTCTGCGGGCAAATCGAGTTCTTCCTCAAAGGACTTAAGCCCAGGAGCGATAGCTGGGGTCGTAATCGGTGGTATCGTCGCTCTTCTCGCCACCGCAGTGATATTACTTATTATTCGCCGCCACCGCCTGAAAACAAAGTTCGCAGCGGTATACAATGATATCTCTCCTTATAACGACAATCCACCGGTAACTAGAGTCCATAATGGACCGGTGAAGAAAATGCACTCGGGCCCTCTTCCACGCCCCAGAAGAACCGAATCAACTCGAGTCTTTCCTGCATCTATACGGGGGTCTTTCCTCAGCAGTATCTCTCGTAACTCATCCTTCGGGTTCCCATCTATGCATTCCTCCAGCGACAACGTAGAACTGAGCAGTGATGTAGCAGTCCATCAACTTTCGTCGCAGGCAAGTACTCTTCTGAGTACTCCACACGAGCTAGATGCGGAGTATTTCGATCATAATACGGAGTATATAGGCGCAGGGATGACTACTGAGTCGGACATTGGGAGGGATGGGAGACGCGCTAGAGTACCATTTCTTGCAGCGACAAATCTTGACAGTGCCGATCGTGATGCATTTACTCCGATGATGGGCCCACCGAATCCTAGAAGGTGGTGGTAGTTATTCCCTCTAAATTCGCAGTGATTGGCGCATGGATTTGTATATATTTGGTGTATTTATAGGGCAACTGGACAGAAGGACTCCATATGATTGGGTAACGAAGGTATATGCATAGATGGTTGGTATAAGAGAATTCTTTGGTTCTATCATGTATCTCTTTCAATTTATCCTTACAATAATGCTAAAAGTAATTGAAAAATTTATTCAAGAATTTACTTGACTATTTGTTCTTTCATCTCTGTCCTCGTCTTTGTACAGTTTGGCTCCCCCTCCTTTCAGCTCATGAGGTCTTTCTTCCAATCTAATATTATGCTGCCTTTGTGCTTAGACCTGCACAAAGGTAGTTAAATACAATTGCTTTCACTATTTCCCTTTTGCATAAAGTGCCTTTATGTCGAAGATCAAATGCCTTTCTTTTGACTCCTTTGATCATTAACCTCCAAATGGCATTGCTTTAGTGGGTCCATGTTCCTTTTCTAAGTCTACTTCTCAGATAATGCCCATTGATGTTCCTTGATGCAATTTTCCATTGTTAAATAGCGTTCAAATAGCCACTCTCCCTATATTTACCTCGCTTTCCAAAGACAAGAAAGCGCTTGATTGATTGTTGATCGCTATATAGTGAGCTGTGTTTCTCGCTTCAGATCCAGATCTCGCATTGCCATTTACTTCCATCTCTTTTATTTCCATTCAATTACTCTATACAACATCCCAAATATTCCTCAGATAACATTTTTTTTTATTANAAAAAAAATACTAACTACAATAATCATGTCTCCTATCCCACCTAAGAAATTGCGAGCTGAGCCAGAGGCAGAAGTTATTAACCAAGATGAAGTTGATCGCATTAGGGAATTACTTCAGCTCGAGGGCCTTCGAGCCCAGAGAGAAGGTCGAGAAAGGGACCTTCGCCAACAAAAGAAGCCTTTGCAATCATATAAGCCGGTACTCCAGCCTGGGGCAATGAGCGGAATCGAAAAGGTGGCTGATTTTATGTCTGTGCCTCTCAATGATAAAGATAATAATAATAATAATGATGATGATGACGACGACGACGACGACGAGGATTCAGAATTATGGGAGAAAGCGAAAGAACAGATGGTGCAAGCCGTATCAAGTGATAAAGTCCACCCATTCTGGAAGAACCCCCTGGATGGAAACTCTCTTCGAGGCGGTATCGACAGGAGAATGACCGAGCTACAACAAATCAAGTGGCTCAAATCCTCCGCAAACTGGCCCGACATCGAGGCCGACGACTGGAGAGGCATCAAAGTCCTCGGCATGGGAGGGTATGGCTTAGTCGGTCTTTGGAAGTACATTGGCTCCGACCCCGACGTGCCTAAAGCGATAGTCGTCAAGCAAAGTCCACGGTATGACCGAAATCTAGAAGACGAAAGCGATTTCCTCGAAAGGCTCAATGTGTGCGAGTCCAAGCACGTGCCGAAATTGCTCAGGGGCTTCCATACGGCGAAGGGTGGCGGAAGTTCGGATTGGGATCCAGATGGTGATGTTTCGAGGATTTATTTGGAGTACTGCGAGCATGGAGATATGGCTGGCTTCATCAAGAAGATGTACAAGTAAGTTTATAACTTCCCGTTGGATGTTTCTTGAGACTATGCTGATGAGTTGTGAATAGGCGTTACTCAGTCACTAATCCTATGCCTGAAGCATATATATGGCGTATCTTTGAGTGCCTAGCTCTCGCTTTATGCGTATTGGCTCATGGAAATGAAGATCTGGAAGGACCTGGGTGGAATATTGAGATTTGTCATTTTGATATCAAGCCTCAAAATAGTAAGTGACATCCACGATCGAATATTGCAATACTAATTCGCTATAGTTCTCATTGGAGCGTGTGACAAAGACCACCCTTACACTGGTGTTTTTAAGGTTAGTTTTTTCTTTCCAAATATTCTGCTTCTCTTAGGAAATATTTTTACTAATGTATGATATGATCACAGTTGGCAGACTACGGTTTAGCAATGCGGGTGCCTAAACACCAACCCCCTTCATGGCTCCGTGATCATGCTCATAGAGGAACCCCAGGATGGCTATCAATTGTAAGTAATCATCAATCTCTCAATTACTCTCACTTCTATGAATATATGTATGTATATATACTAACAAAATCATCTGCTATATAGGAGCAAATGATGGAACATACCATAACAAACCGCCGTTACGGCACTCACACCAACATCTGGGTTATCGCGCTTTGCATGTACTCCCTCATCATGCGCGGCCGCGTAGTAGACACAACCAAGCAGCCCAGCCGAGACATCTACGGTTCGCGATTCAAAACCGTCGGCGTCCAAATCGAGCGAACGCAATACAGCAAAGATCTCAAGGACACGATTCTATGGTGCCTAGCAGTCGATCCTCACCGTCGTCCGGAGCCCAGACAGCTCGTAAAGCACATCCAATCCATCATCAAAGAACAATTCCCAGACGTCCCAGTCCCCGACGATCCCCTCCACGCCGACGAAGCATTTCTGCAAGGGAATGGACTCCCAACGCCTGATGTCCAAAGTATTTCTTCGTTATCGCTCGCGGGTCTACCGGAGCAGTTTGGAAGGATTGATATGGCAAACGTACCGGCTAATATCGCTCTTCCTGTTTATCAAGGCCCTTCTCTTCATGGTGAGCGGTTTAATAAAGATATGGTGCTTAGACCGAGGCAGTCACTGAAAAGGTCGGAGAGATTTGGGTATGAGGATCAACGACACGAGCCGACGAGGGCTAGCAAGCGCTGGAAGTCAAGTATAACGAAAAATTGGTGGGGTTGAGATTACCTGCTGGATAAGGGTGGAAATGTTGTTCATAAGAAATCGTTGTAAATTTAGTTAACAGTAATAGTAATGATAATAATGTCTTCTTTAAACTAGGTTAGTTAAGTATTTGCTACTGTTATCTCCTTTCTAACTACATCTGAGCTCAGTGCGGTTAGTCATCTAATTGGTGTTTGTCATCAGTTAGTCAGAGTGATGATTTCTAGGTAACAGCTCTATTTTTTAGATCTGATTTTTAAACAATACATTATTTTCTTTTACCTACTTTATAGGTTGCCATTGTTAGGGAGCCTCGGTTATTGTTATCAAGGCCCTCCTTTTCCTCCTATTTCCTTCCATAAATTCCCTCTATATTTCCCATTGAGATCGTCAAAAAAAAACNTTTTTCCCCAAACCCAGAATGATACCCCGATACCCTCTTTCAGCCAGCTGAAAGTACACGCTATAAGAGTCTTCCAAAATAACTAACATTAAGCGGTGATGACAACATGTACTGTACACAGGGGGGGACAGTTTCATAGGCCCATCATCTCGGCGTGTGGATAGCCCGGGAAATATTTGCCCAGGATTTCCAGGACCCGCGACATATCCAATACAGCACCGAAACTAGGACACTTGGTTAGTCTTTTCTTCCTCTTTGATTGACCAGGTATTGGATCCGAACTACATCGTAGCATGAAATATTATTATCTGGGAAATCTCCATAGATAATGTATAAAGAGGGGAAGTGGTAAATTGAGAAAGTAACTTAAGGTCTGGAAGGTTAGGGAAGAGGAAGGAGATATTTCTGTACTTACTGTAGACAATCTACATAGGCCCTTAACTCAACTGCAAGTTCTGCTAGAAATGCCCTATTCACCTTGTAGCTGGGTGGCAGCTTCTGCAGATGCTTCCACACCTGCACAGGTGCAATCTCATTCCCTTGTAGTGGAATATTCAGACTGTACTGTAATAGGCGTTCAATGTCTGCCGTTGTCACGTCGTAGATTATAGGTTGTGACTGGTGTAGATTAGAGTCTATGCTAGGATTTGGGTGTTGGTTAAGGTGAGAGATGGTGGACATGCGTGGAGTAGCGTCGGCTGGAGGTGTCCGGTTCTGCACAACTGGTGATAGTGGCTCTTGCTTCAGATTTGGGTATAGCTGGTGTGTTTGTTGTGTTTGTTGTGCTGTGGGGTGTGGTATGGTTGGCATGTATTCCATGCTTGCCATGAAGACGTGACCAGAAGCTAAGGATTCATCATCCGTACTTGAGAAGTCCTGTGATGAGTAATCTAAGTGAGATTGGCGGATGTGGGACATGCATGGCTGCTCGAGACTGTAAGAACTTTGTCAGTTTACCTTGCTGAAAGTGCAACTTAGAATACGTGGGGCATATAGATGTTTAAGTAGGGGATAATATTAGAGCTCGTGGAAGAATTGTGGAGCTTACGCTAATATGAAGTCCATTGCAGCTCGCGGGTCCTGCAAGAGTGAGTTCTCATCTTGTGCGATGGTACCTGCATTATCTTCTGGTAGTGATATATTGGCAGAAGAGTTATTCCTTTGACTAGGACGGTTATTTGAGCTTAAGACGGCAGATGGCTGAAGAGGGATGCCTAAGTAGTTCGAAAAGTGTCCTTCATTGCCTTGAGGTTGAATTGAAGTAGCTGGGCTTTGAACCTCCTGGTAAGGATCTTGGTTTAGGTCATGAAGATGAAGATGGTGATGATATTCATGATGAAACAAATTCGAATTTCTGTTGGTACCAGGTCCAGTCGGTATTCGGGAAGGCTTTGATGCCACATTCGACCTGACGGGCTCAAAGTTAATGCTTGGTTCTTGCGAGTCGATTCCCTCTATTACAATCCGGCCAACCTGGCTTGGGCCTGAAATTTCTTGCTTAAAAGGCTGGCTGCCTTCGTAATGAAAATTGGGTGGAAATGGAATGCTATTTTCCGAGAGATAATGCACTAGGGTGTATACTGTGCGTTGAAGAGCATCAATATTGACGGTAGCATCAGCTTCACTCTTTCGAAGACGAAGAACCTCTTTCTCAAGAGTCTTAATATAGGTCTGAGTTCGTTGGCGATGAGTTCTGGTAGGGCGGGCGTGTTAAAAGGGTGGCTAGGAATACGGGAAGATACGACCACGAATACGAGAGAAGACATACCTCTGTGCTCTTAAAACCTGCTCACGTCTTCTGGCCGACGGTTCGACTTTTGGTTTTGGATCTTCTCAAAGATAAGTAATCATTGAATGAGACCAAGACCTCGCATTTTGACTAACCTTGGCGCTTCTTCGCCCCGGATCGGCTTTCAGAAGGAGAAGTCGCGGTGGAACTGTTGCTTCCCAGTTCCACATGCTCCCCAAGGACTCGCTTGGAGCGGCGTAGGAGGGATTGGTTCTGGTGGCCCTCCCATAACAGCTCGGAGTCGGTATCTGGCGACGGGGGCTCTTGCTTCAAACCCATCATGCCGTTTATGGCATCCCAAAGATACAAATCAAGTCACGAGGTTGAAGGTTGAAAGGTTAAAGGTTGAAGGCTAAAGACAGGAAAATAAGAAAAACAAGATACGGAAGGCAGGATCGCTGCAGGCCGGCCCACAGGCGATGCCACTTGGATATTTAAGCTTCATGGTGACTTCAAAAAAGGTATTCTTGGTGCGCATAATAAACGTGGAGTCTTGGTGGCTATTTTGCGACGGCCCTAAGCCCAGTGCTGATGGGGTTACGCAGTCCCCTATCTCTGCTCACCCACCTTCCTCCACAGCTCGACAGCTCGACTTGGTACCGTTATAATACGGCAAACCGACCGGCCGGAATCACAGATCCGATGCCGTATGAGGTGAGATACTTATGGTTGGCACGAGTCCGCACGAATTCACACGACGTGATATCCGGAATGGCCATCCCTTAATTTCTGGGCAATCGATTGCTTGAGCCTTGGGGCGAGCATGTCCTCGCCGCGAGCCGCCGAGCGTGGTGGATGAACGGCGGCGGAGACGTGCTAATTAACCGTCTTAGCTAATCCACGCATAAGGCGCGGTTGAGGGGCGCGCAACTCGGCGCTCTAGGCGCTTTGGGAACGCGGGAAATCACGCTATGTCGCCTCCACGTGCCTTCCGCGGCTGGAGCCATGGGATCGCTATGCCTATTTGGGCCTGGCGGGCGGCTCGCTTTTAAGCTTCAACGTGCAGGCCGACAGGGGTGTTATATCCGGGCCCAAAGCTTGGCCTTGGCTTCATCCACGCTGATTGGCCGAGGCGTGAAACCCACCGCTCGTATAAGATGACGTCGCCCGGGCCCTCGTCCTTGGGCGCCCGATGGCGGCCGGTGGAGGTTCTGTTGGCCTGGTCGCTGGGGCTGAGGACAGAGGTGTACGTGAGCCTGTGAGCCCTGGGGTGCGTTCTGCGGAAATTTTTCCCGATCTATTATTCTTTGATCGCCCGTACGGGTTTTTGTATCCAATCTCGATGGCCGCTGGTCGATGGTCGGTGAGCTGATGCTGTGTTATTCCCAGAAGGCAATTGCCGGAAACGGGTAGCCCTGGCCCATTTCATGGAAGTACGTCCGTAGTGCTTCACCGTAATATGCCACTGTACCGGTAGTTAAGTTATTTGGAAAATATCAACCTCGATGATAACCGTTGGGTTTTTTTTCCAGATATGCTTAAAAGAGTTGTGCAGGACTACCCCGACTCCCGNCCCCCCCCGTCTTCCTATTCTCAGTTTCACCAGTACAGTACTGTGATTAGTGAACAGATCAAAATAGCTTACCTGTCAACAGTCTATCACAGTCGCTTCACGCTAGCAACTAAGAACCAAGAATATGCCGTCAGCCCTAAAACAAACTACTGTGCTCTATCTACAACATTGTCCCAATCCAGACATCGTACCGCACATCTGAACAATAAACTTTCCCCACCACCAGTAAATGGACCTATATAATCTGCAAGAAAAATTATCTGACCAGATCTTCGCAGGGGGCCCCTTTTAGTAATGTTTCATATGATGCTGATTAAAAGCAAAAGGAACTGTTGTAACCTGTCGTGCCTGTGTGACTGTTCCATGCTCCAGGCTCTAGGCTCCAGGCTCCAGGATCCCAACAGGTCGCGGGGAGGAAAAGCGCGTGGTGCGTGGTGCGGTACGGGGCGTCTGTGTAACGATTCAGATGTAATGATTCATATGTCAGCAAGGCAGGCTAACGTAAGTTAAACCCCGATCTACCGGCAAACTGAAATCACCCTTTAGCAAACTCAACAAAACCATAAGGTTTGAGAGTTTGCAAATTAATTAATTACTGTAAGTATAATTGTCCATATTAGCTTCTTTGGCCGTCTTTAGTGTCTGTAATATCGTTAGGCTTTGTTTCTTGACTCCTAAATCAAGCCTATTTTATTATACAGCACAAACTACAAAAATGCTAATTATACTAGAATTTATATTCGTATTGAGACCCGACGATTAATAAAAATAGCTAAATCAATAAAGTTTGACCGTATTGACCGTATTGATCGTATTGAGTTTGCTAGGGGTCGATTTTTGTTCGATTTTGCGGTACTGTAACTTTCAGGTCGCCGATAAACCGGGATTTGACTTACTGGAAGCGTTACATTGCATACCCCACGGTACCTCCTAATATCGTAACTTGCACGTTGATATCGTAGCTCAATCGGGAAATGGGATCATGAGCATTGGCAGTATCAGGCAAGTGCCGGAGCTAACAAGATCCATTGGGGGGGCTGAGGACACTAAATTGGGACATAATAATCCTGGAATGGGATTGGTTGTTCTATGGAAACTCCACTGCCCATATTCGGACTAGCTGCAGCCGGACTTACAAAATCGCATCGACTCCGAGGCACGACATGTGCAATGTAACCAAATGAGCAACATCTGTATATGACTTAGTGAGTTCAGATATATCTAAGAGGTGAAGTGGACGAGAATGTGATAAAGAACACCAAAGCTAGATTGGCTTCCATAACAGGTTAAGTGTAATAAAGATGAAAAACGACTAACTCGTTCTATTACTTCTAAAGGGCATTGCTGTGCATAAGGCCTACAATCACTTTGGTCAGGAGCATCTACGTTGGAAGTGTGAGTTGGATGGAAAAGTCGTTCTATAGCAACACCCGCAAATATTAGGTACCTACAACAAGAGCCCGCCGAACTCCCCGTCACTCACAACCTTCCTTATCGAAAGCGGAAACCAGCTAGTTGCTGTCATCATAAATTAATTAAGCCGCTGTGGCTACGGCATTAGTTCTCCTCTATCTTATTGACCTCAGCCTTCGCCTCCTCCCATGTCTCCTTATTTTTCTTCGCCCACTCGATTTGCGATTTAGCATATGAAATCTATATTATTTGTTAGCGCTTGCTCTTACACGGCATGATTCTGCTCCGTGGCACTGGCGAGCCATGAAATCCGTACCATGTATCTCCTCAGGTCATCCTCCTTCTCAGCCTGAAACCTCTTCACATCCTTCAAAATTCCCGCACTTGCATCTCTGACGTCTTGCTCCGAGACGGCCTGCGCTTGCTCAAGTTGAGAAATTGTCTCCCTTGTCTTTCCAATCGTATCCCTTCTCGTTCTCTCCGGATCTACGTCAACAACGCCGTGCATTGCATGAGTGAGACGTCCAAAGATCCTGTTGGTAATGAAATTACCGCTACTAGTTTTCCGGTGAGAGTAAGTTGGGTCTTCGGTTTGTGGGGCACCTTGGGTTGCGGATGGAGGAGCAGAACCGTCACCATGAGTAGGCGGGAAATCGGAGTCAATTGATGCAGTATCTTCTTGACTCTCTTTTTGAGGCGGGGGTGGATCCCTTGCTGAAGACAGTGATCGTCGCGGTGGAAGACCTTGTGTGCTATTATTAAGGTATTGCTCAATTCTCCTTGCCTCAGATTCACTTCTCTCCAGGGATTCAAGTAGCGCTCGTTTCTTTACCAACTCTTCATTTGTCATTTCTTGCTGTACCCTTTTCATTACGCGATAGCGAAGGACATTGCGAACTACTCCGGCAAACTGTGCGCTTTCTCGCATTGGTTCAGCGAATGTGGCACCTAGAGAGGCCGAGAGCTCTTCTGTTGCTATGTATGAAGAATCAACTGCCTGCCCTACGCGCTCAATTGCAGCTGCTAATGATGGCGATGGTTCTGAGAGAGAAAACCCGTTAAACCGTGCGCCTAATTCAGCAAGGTCAGATGATAGGGTTGAGAGGTGCTGTAAGGTTCTGCGATTAACTTTCTCGATTGGGCCGGTTAGAAGCAACTCAAGCTCCTTGCTTGCGGCTTCGAAATTTATAAAGTAAGGATCAAAATCTTGCTCACTCAGGCGCTGTGATTCTGGTGGAAATCTTCCCAGAGTTTGGGGACCAGATACAATATGTGCGGCAGTTGCTGGACTTCCTACATATTCAGATGGCTGAGTGGTGGAGGCAGATTTGAGTTTTGCGGATGTGGCTGGGATAGGTAGGAAAGCGTGACCTGGGGTCGGATTGCCGGGGTCCAGAGGGGGGGCTTTCATGATGGACTTTGGTATTGAAGCAATTGGATGGGAGTGTAAAACCTCATTCTGTAGCAAAATTAGCAAAGCCAAACGCAGTTTTCAGCTAGCTAGTTACTTACCCAACTTGCGTTTGGATCGAGAAATCTCCACCAAACACCGTCATTCCTAACCTCATCCATGCGTCTGCATCTGTTGAGGAACACAGCCAACATCCGCTTACGGAGATCAATTATTTGCTGGTCTTGCTTAGCCTTGGTAGGATTTGCTGCATAATCTGCCATTGTGTGCTTCTCTGGAATTGGGGGGATAATTAAAGTAGGGTGTAACCGGGTGAGAGCATCTCGAAGGGATGCAAACTCAGAATACCGTCGGCGAACCTCCAAATCCTAGTCTTTATCAGTATGTAGTCGCAAAGAAAATCTGACAACATACACCTGTTCTGATGGTATATACAATATACTTTCCTCCACTTTCTAAGCTTTTGCCTGCATCTACTATCAGGATCGGCAGATCCGGGTTCTCATAGAGAATCTGCTCAATTCGACTATCATAACCACCCTTTTTTGGCCTCGGAGGACCTTGCTGTGCACTAGATCCATACTCCTCATCACTACTACCATCATTCGTATCTAAGTCGTATCGGTGCGGGCGTTGATCTGTTTGACCCTCATTCTGGTCATCGCTTGTGGTGGAGGGGGTGCGGGGACCAGGGAAACCGTGCTCTACAAAATCCCAGTCGTCGTCAGCATCTGAGGGGTCATCAAGACAAATAGATTCCATCATCTTATATCAAGTTCAAAGTATGCAAAGCTGAATTGCTTACGAGAACTGGGTGAATGGGGATTCACTGATGGCGACGACGCAACGTCTTGTCGCTCAAAGCTGGTGCCATATGGGTTATTGTCCTCATCATTCCACATTCTGTCTCACTAGAAGCTCCTACAGGAGCAATCAAACGCAAAGGGATGTCGCGCAACGTGATATTATGAACAAAGGTCTCCGGATAGGCATTTGTTGTTCAGAGGTTGTAGTAAGATGAAGCTCTATGTTGACAGCACCAATGACGAAGTCAACCTGGTTTCACTGCGCACGGACCATATTGCGATTATCGCCTACTGCCATCCGTCTAGAACTTCCAAGGTTTGCACGTGCATACTTCTATTTCTTCAGTGTTTGGGGATCTAGAAGTGGAGGTTCTTCGCAGTAATGCTATTATAAATAATGGCTTGTATCCATCCATTACTACTTCTCAAACTTTCTATCTAAGAGCGAATTGGCATTCCACAAGGCAGGTAGATTAATTCTAGTCTCGTTGAAGCTTCTAAATTCTTTCTAATTCCATTCCTACACTGCTTTTGTTGATATCAGAGCTGTTCTTGGTCGATTGTTGCGGTAGCATCTTTCCACGCGTCTTTCCACATGTTTCATCTCATCTGGGTAATACTATTTGCTGGGTAGCAGCTTGAGTTTATCAAACGTCTGCAAGCTCTACTTCAAGGGTTCTATTTATCAAGCATGAGATTGCATGTGCTTGTAGAAGCTGTATAGATGATATCACTGGTACCATATTCATTTTTTTAATATCGTGGCCCTTTTCCTGCTGCCCCGATCTTTCACGATAGACTGATTCTCTATTGATGTTAGAGCTTTTTAGAGCCTTGCTCAGCTAAAACATTAAACTTAAGGTAGTTATTACTCATATTAGTTGAAATAGAGGCGCCTCAGCTTGGAAAATCAATCGCCAATTACCTACCCTAACAAACATCGCTGTTTAAGTTATGGAGATTGTGGCAATATCACGTGACATATTAGGATTCAGCTTGAAACTTCCACGACTTGCTAAGCTTCATAGCAGTTCCGGTCAATGTGTTAATACGCAGCTCTGAGATTCCTAACAATCGACTAGATCTGAGCCCCTTCGCTGGTTGTGGACTCGTTTATTTTTCATCAGTTTATATATTGTTTCTTAGAAGAGATTAGGCAGCCGGCGAACACCCTTTCTATTCCATTGTTTGGGATCTATGTACAATCCGATATTGACTCAATTTTTGGGCCACTGAAAGTGTCGGTGAGATCTAATATCTTGATAAGATAACGTTATGTAGAAATTTTCGATAGAAATAGATCAAAACCTTATCCACTAGCTTGCTACAAATGAAGTATTTCTACACGAATATGGACGAGTCGAATTACAGAAACTTACCTTTTCAACGTCTTTTAAATATAAGACGATGAGATGTTCAGCACAGCGCCATAACTGCCGCAAATTTCACTTACGAATTGAAACTGGGTTCCGTAGCACATTAGAAACTTTCTAGATTCGTTCCGATTTATCAGATTTGCGGGATGAAGCAATTGCATTTCAAGATGTATATGTGCACGGAGTTATAAGACCTTGGAATTCCTTCGATAACACGAGCCAATATCCACTTCCTATCAATTGTTCATCCTCCATCTTATCTATCCCTTTCCTGCTACTTCACATGATGATCACCAATGACATTCTCGAGACCAGACTCTAAATCTCACATCTGGAAAGCAAAAATTCAATGACATCGGTCGATAAGGTGTGTGGCGGGCACATTCTTATTGCATAGTTGCGGCTGTAGTAGCTACCTCGGGATCACAAGATGTTCTATCATCCATTCTATACTCGTTAGGATACTGCTTCTTTAGGAAACACTGGTATAGGAAAAGCATACGTAGGGGTAGACTAGCAAAATGTTAGTGCTTTATCCTAATTCAAGCACAGAAGAAAACTGAACAATCTTGGTGCATACGAACCCAGAAACGAATAGCTTTTATTACAACCATCGCGAGTGCACCCCAGAGAAATAATGCTACGATGACAATCAAGGCAATCGCTCTATTGTCAAACATATTGTATATCCTGCCACATATCTAGTTAGTGCCTACACAATAACATGCTCCAAACACTACCGCTTCCCATAGATACATACTTGATATGGTGTCAAGATGAAACGCAAAGGTTATTTTCTCAAGTCCTAGTTTTGAGACGTTGATATGGTGTTGGTTGAGCGTATTTTAGAGATGTGTTGGTAAGTATAGAGGATCTAGATGAGGTTGTTAAAGTAGTGGGTTGTCCTAGAACAACATAGACAAGACTCTCATGTACTAGGTTCTTAGCGGCCATATGAATAAAACGCTCCAAGTAGCCCATTATATTCTTAAGCGTTCCATCCTCCAACACATCTGCTTCGCTATCTGCCGACCGCTCAAGGTATTCCAAAACTACGTTAGTACACGTGAGTAATCTAAAGATTAAAGCGAAGACAGAAGGGTCAGAAGTATAACCAAGAGGTCCATCTATCAATCCTTCCAGTGAAAGAAGTTCAACAAGCCCTTCCATAACCCAAGTGACCAGAGCGGTCATCTGTGCATCCCGTGGATGAAAAGAGCGCTGGAATACTCGAGTCCATAATTCTGTTTCTCGGATCTCATCTATAAAGAGGTTTTGCTCTTCTTCAACAAACAACGCATCATCATCTCTCATTGCTATTTCCAGTTGATTCCGGATGGGTAAAAGCCCTTGGCTGTCTACTTCGAGTACAGGATTTTCCGTTCCTGTCATACGGCAGACCACCTCCCAGGCAAATAAAGACTCTTTACCATGATTTTCACCCATCCATTCTGCAAGTCGCTCACGAGCAATTAGTGAAACTAGCGGTGTTTTGAGTATAGAAGATACGGTAGCCGCGCTAAAATCACGTATTTCCTCGTCGTCATCATTCAAAGTGTCATATAGTGCAAATAGTGAAGGGATAAGATAAGGTCGCAACTCCTGACTGAGGAATACTAGAGGTGTATAAAAGGAACGAAGACTTGCAGCCGCAGCATATCTAGTATCGAAGTCCTTATCTAAGTCAGTAAAATATAAAAACATACTAAAACAATTGCTTACATTATTTGCATCGCTAACGTCTCTAAGCATTTGACCCCAAATGATAAATCTTCGTGTTATTTGTGTAATTTGCTTGCTATCTCTCAAAGAGACGTAAATGTGACGCATTATCAATCCACTGATTCTGATCTGTGCAACATAAAGCGTTGGGTTGCTTCCACCATGTTGTAAGATGAATCCAAGCTTGTCAAGACCTTCAATAAGTCTCGGATAATTCTCACTTGGCGTTGCATTCAGTCTATCTAGAAGTTGAGCGAGGTGGATTAAAGAAGTAGCCAGTACCTCTGAAGATTTTGAGTTTTCGATTAAAGTGATGTAGATATTGGAAAAATCGGCTAGACTTTTCGTAGAAAGTTCCTTTTCCCAAAACTGTGGAAGGGTCTCAAGGACTGATAAAGTAACATCGACGTCTACTTTAGCTGCCTGAACAAGAATCTTAGCAATTTCATAATTATCTTTCGCCAGTAAAGCTGAAAGGGTAGCCCTATGGGCTACACGGGTGCAAAGCAAGGCACTTCTTGCTGTCAGTTTCGTTTTCTCGTTTTCAGACAATGTCCCTGTATATCTAGTAACAAAATCAAAGAACTGATCATATGCTTCCTTCAGTAAGCTCGATTCCTGATTTGTAGTACTATCCGGTTTTATATTGGGCTTGGGGGCTCTAGAATTGGAAACCAAACGAATGATCAACACAGTGTTAAGCACATCTATGTAAGCAGATAGTAGCTCATCGCATGATTTTGAGATTATACCCTGTAGGGCGGAACTGTGCAACATCGGTAAAACGATATCCAGACCATCTGCCTTAATCTTAGTAGTTTTTAATAACGCGGCCAACTAAAGACTTACCAATTGCTGTATTGTGATCTAATTGTAATTGGCGCTCTAATGTGAATTTAATTGCTAGGAGAACTCCATGGAGTCGGTTCGTTGAAGACCCAGAAGTTTTCAAGAGCTCTACAATACTCATCTGCCAATCTTTATGTAGTAACATGGTACAAATTGTGCGAGCGGCTATTTCTCTGACGTGCCATACACTACTACCAAGATGTGTTGAGACACAGTTGTATATCTCTTCTCCATATATATCGGGAGGCCCAGCACGCCGTATAATATCCAGAGCGGGGAATACAGATTCTGCTGCACTAGTGGATGTTGACAAGATAGTTGTCTCAGAGCTTGCAATCCCCGTCTTGAGGAGCTTGAGTAACAATTGTGGAAGAGAGGGGTACTCGTCATACGAAATGCGAATAGACCGACCATCCCATCCAGATTCAATGGCAGATTTCCTTTCACTTATTCCAAGAAGGGAGTCTACGAGACTTCGAAATAGAAGGAGACCACAGTTCCGAATAGCCCATCTATATGTTGTTATTTAAATGAATAGCAATTTTGCATCAATATTGACTTACATCTCTGAATTCAGACTTTCAGCCGCAATTTCTAGACATTCAGCAATATATCCATCGGCCCTCTTTCCAAGAGTAGAGCTTTTGAATATCTCTTTCATACAATTCATTGCATGTACTTGTGGCAAATGTGTCTCATCCTTTCCAGTTAGCCGGTGCTGTCGTCGGGCAATGCATTTTAATTCTGTCATCACTTCATCGAATGCTGGCTTTTGTGCACTTGCTGAGAGGATACCCGTGATTAGAGCTGGAATTCCGGCCGAACGTCTTGTTGTTGACGCTTGCTCAAATATGCACGACATGGATCCCTAAATTGATAAGAACATGAAAATAATGTACTAATTACCCAGATATCACATACCTTGTACCATTTTTCAAGTATATTTGGCCGTGATCTTTCACCTGGAACCTGATACCGAGCTAATTGGCAACATGTAGCAAATGTTAGCGAAACAGTGGAGAAAGCTCCACGGTGGCGAAGAGTAGAAAGTTGGTCAAATGTTACGGCTCCAATGCCGTTGAAGACTTCTGGAGAAAGTACAGGAGACCCATCTGGCCAGCGTAGTCTAATCTTACTAACCAACGCTCGCATCAAATTACTTTGAGGTGGTCAGCATGAACAGCTCATTGACATGGGATTAATAAAGATCCCATACCTAGATTCATGGATTGCTCGAAAGCTATAGCTTAACACATCTTTAGTTCCAACCTTTTCAAGCTCTTCAAGTTCTTCAGGCAAATGGCCTTCGGGGGACTTATCGCAAAGCACTTTTTTGACATTTTCCCAAATTTGGCAACATGAATACATAGCTCGTAATGCTAATGAGTCCCATTCTTCAACGGTTTCTTCCTCAGTCTGGGAACGATGACCTTTTGAATCTTTCGAGTAATCAATTGACTCCCATATGAGCCTAGTCATGACAAATTAGTTTCTTTCTGCCATTTCGAAGCAGATGGCTGCATTTTACCTCAAAGCTGCAAACTGGCCATGTATAGGACCTCTTTGCATTCCACGTGCCAGGTCCCTTTCCCCAATAGCTACTTTTGTTTCAATATCGTCCACTATTTCTTCGAAGAGGCTTAATCGAGCTTCCGTAGAATCTAAGAAGCTGTAAAGAATTTCATATGCCCGCGCAAGGCCGTCAGCATCATCCGCTCTACCAGTCTTCTTAAAAGAATTTTTTGCTCTGGTAATAAAATCCATCAGCAATGCTAAAGGCTTCTTTTTCGAAGATTGTACATTGAAGAAGTCATTGCAAGATGCGAATTTCAGAATAGCTGCAGATTCAACCCTTACGTCCTCAAATGGATCCATCAGGAGATCTAAAAGAAGCCGTACTCTTAACGGGGTAAAGTACTTAATGGTATACGGCCATATTGTAGTATTTCTAGAAACCTCCTCAATGGTAGAAGAACCTTGATCTAAAATTCCAGATCGAATTATTTGCCTTGTAGCTCTAAGGGCAGTGATGTGACGCTGATAGGAAGTCGTTGGGTTCATTTCTCTAGATAAAAATTCCAAATACCACTGGATGAAGTCCTGATGCTTAGAAAGAAGCTCGATCTGCTCTTCACCCATTTTAGATCTCATCTCTTTCGAAATATGTGGTTTCATGGAAGAATTTTGATTAAATTCATCAGGACTGTCTTTCACCTCTTTTTGGTTGGTATCTATAGAGAATGAAAGAGATTCGATATCTCTCAACAAAAATGAACTTGCACCTCTGACGCGTTCAAGCATAAGCCTTGTAGTACTTAGAATTTCGTCGCGGACCTTCGCATCAGGATCTGCAAATAAGATACCCATACTCTCTTGTAAGTAATTTATTGCCCTCTTACTAAATGGTCTGAGTGGTGAGTGGGAAGATACTAAGACAGAAAATGCGAGTGATCTAACAATTCCTGAACTATGCACTAGTAGAGATCCAACAACATCCTCCTGAAGTACAACGGTGCTTGTTGATTTTTTAGATAGCTTTTGCTGGTGAATAATAACTGAATCAATTAATAAATAAATTGAAAAATTCAAAGATAACTTACTTGGTTCCTCAACTAAGCCTGCTTTCTTTCCAATTTCCAAAGCTGACAGCTGGAGAAGTGCCTGGGCATCTAATTCCTGACTCCCTAAGCCTAACAAGGGATAATTGGAATTGAGATCTTTCAAAAATTCCAGTGAACCAGGACGATCTAGTTTGAAAAGTGGAGGTAATAAATAGTTTTTGATATTTTCGACTGCATCTGGATACTTGCTAAGACCTTGGCGTATCCATTTCTGCCACAAAACTGTAGACTCATTTTGGTCACTCCCAGCTTCTACAGTTGCTGTTCTTAATCCTCTAAAAAGGGACACTAGAAATTTCCCGGCAGCAGGAGACACATCTGCTAAGACGATCCAGTCAAACACTTCAGATATCAAAGAGTCCCATGTACGCTCAAAAGTAACTTGCTCAGGACTAGTATGGGATCTTGCTGATTGAATATGCTCTTGATAACTCGCAGCAAGTTCTGATGTTGAGATTGTGCCTTTGTTTAAGAAACATTCCAGGGCTTTGAACGATGGCTTAGCCCAAGGTTGAGCTGCCTGATGAGTTATTATTGACAGCAACCTCTGTAAAATTATTGATTTTGTAGAGGCAGCAAGTACTTTATCAGGATTAGTGCTAATGAGAGATGATGTGAGCTCCAAAACTTGGCGCATGGAACGATGCTGATTTTTCTCATTCCATTCAATATAAAAATTAAAAAGCTCAAGACAAGTAGCTTGAGAGAATGCTACATCTTTAATACTCTGAGATTTTGACTTTCTGCACTGCTCTATGAAATACAATAGCTTTGTGCATGCATTCCCAGAGGCATGTCTGGGTTGACAGGCTTTTTCTAGGTGAGATTTAAATTGTTCTGTTCCATGACTGTGCAACAAATTAGCTAGGGGGAAATCTTCAAGAAAAAATAGACTTAACTTAAATGAGTAGACTCTGGCTGGGCTTCAAGCCATGTGAACGCATCATCACTTTCTTTGGAAAATTTGTTCGGCTTCAAGCCTTCAGATATGGCACTAGCCATTTTTTAATGTTTTTAGAAACACCTCGCCGATACGAGATTTATATAATTGACTGACTACCTTACTCGTTAAAACCCATTTGTTTGGGGAATAGACTTAGGGAGCCTATTAAATGAGGAAAGAGAGGGAGAGAGTAATATAGGATCTCTATGTGGGGTACTTGAGATTTTTGGTCGATCCCATCAACAACCAGACTCCTTTTGTGAGCAGAGTCAGGTGAAGACGGGCTGTGCACAGACCACATCGCCGGTCCAAAAATTTGACCCTTCCTTACCATTCCGTTCCTACGTCGGGAATTGACATCAAACGACACTGCACTGAGTGTTCGGAGTCTGGGATATTAGAGTTTATCTTCTAGCACATAATCTTATTCATAATGTCGATCTGGGATAAATTCACCGGGCGCAAGTCCACGACCACGGCCAGCCCATCTTCCCAACCCGATACATTTCAACCCCCAGCGTTTGATCCCTCAGAAGCGCAAGATGTTTCCTCCTTCCTTGGAGGTGCTACATTTCCCGATCCATCCCAGTTACATCCTCTCGCTGGCTTAAATCAACAAACCCTCGATTATTTGTCGTTAGAAGATTCTGCTCTTTCTGACTTGCCCGGCTCGCAATCAGCTCTTCCGTCAAGGGGATGGTCGGACGATTTATGTTATGGAACCGGAGTGACATATCTGACAGCTTTATCCGTGGGAGGTGCTTGGGGTTTACAGGAGGGATTGAGGCGGTCTCAGGGTCAACCACCAAAGTTACGGTTGAACTCTGTTCTGAACTCTGTTACACGACGAGGACCATTTTTGGGTAACTCTGCGGCTGTGATTGCCATGGTTTACAACGGTATCAATTCCGTCATTGGCAGTGTGCGCGGGAAGCATGACGCGGCAAACAGTATACTTGCTGGTGCCATTAGCGGAATGATATTCAAGAGTACGAGAGGGTTTCGACCTATGATGATTTCAGGAGGAATTGTTGCTACGGTTGCAGGTGCATGGGCAGTACGTATACCTGAGAATATAACTATGATGGGAGAGGCATACTGATAATTCTTTCTTAGGTGACGAGAAAGGCCCTTTTCTAGTGAATTACTACTCCAACCTCTTAGATTCATATCCCCAAGATTTAATATCGACGTTTGCTTGCTTCTCTCGAATCTGTTGAGAAGCGGCCTTTCGACACCCTACGAATACTTTTCATGTACCAAAATTTTCTTGGCCTTTAAACACGTTAGACTCAATATGGGTGCAGGATATGGAATTGCATAAGCGACGGATGATCTCTCCTCCTGAGAAACTTGTAAAATAGATGGTTGTACGCGATTTGCGTATGTATTAAGCGTGGGCGGCGTCTCATCAGTATAGGAGCATAATGCTAGTATATTACCTAAAGATTTACAATTCCCGTTAATTTTTTTGGAGTGGCAATTTTGACTTGGAATACTTATTAACTATATGCATTAGTTTAAAACCTAAAACCTAAGTTCCTGGTGGAATCAGTGACAGCAGAACATGTTTAACGGCCTGCCACCAGTCTAGCAGCCATGAACTAAATTGAGTTTTAGTTCCATATTTTAAGGACCTACTACACGTGTATCCTATTGTATCGATGAAGGTAAGTTGTGCCGCATCCATATTCATCAAACGTAACAACAAATAGCTGACTAGTCACACTAAACAGCAATGTCAACACAACAGCCATCGGCGGAGGAATACAAAGAGATGCTCATTGAGCTATTCTCCTTGTACTGGCCTCGTGGGGCAACTGTTGAAGACATGAGTCCAACAACTTTATTCAAAATGTCAGCATTATATCCTGAGCTCCTGCAACTGGAATCCGCTGGCATCGCTATAGATCATCTTGTTTGCGATGTTCCCCATGGAAATGCGTACCATTACACTGACGTGGAACGGGAAGCGTATCTCAGAAAAGCTCTTTTTCATTTGTTGGCCCCTGATAAGAAGCGTGTTGTGCCTGTCGGATTGCATACCCTCCTTGATGAAGAGCTCAAAGTTTATAGAGCTAATTACGACTTCGAGAATAACCCACTTGAGGCGAAGGTATGTTGAATTGTATAATCTTTCTTTTTGTTTAGTACTTCATGCTGACGCTACTCTCTACAGGCCATTGCGATAGCTGAGTCCAGAGCTACAAGAGGTATCATACGCATCAAGAATCCGCCTGATTATGCTCAAAATAAGGCAAAATACGAATTTGAAACAGTCCTCTTTACACTTCGCTTCCGCGATAGTGGCACTCCGATGCAGACGAAGCTCTTCTTCGACTACAAAACCCCGTTTCATACATTTCTTGACACTCTTCGTGGAGAGACGCGACTATGCACGATGCCAACCAAAGAAGAGATAATGGCTACCACTAAGCCAGTCCATGGTCTTCCGCATATTAGTCATCAAGATACTGAGGATATGCCCGTGAAAAGTCTGCCTAGCAGGATCAAAGTTAAATATTTTGATCAGAGTGAAATGGCTCAAACGTCAACTTCAACCTCTTACCCAATCAACCCGACCAGCAAGTACCGAAACGACAGCAAAAGAGGTTTTACTCTGGATGACGGCCCATGGATTTACCGTTTCAAATTTGAAGATGAAGCTGGTCAATTAGGCTATCTATCAGATGAGATCTCGTACCAGAAAATGATAGATCAAATAAAACTATCGAAGAAGAGTTTGATAGTGGTGCTGGTCCATGTAAGTAGGACGTGTGGTAGATATCCATATAGAACTAACCATAGCGTTATAGTCAATTGAAAAATTAAGATTAGATAAATTTGAAGGAAAGAAGAAGCTGGTCACGTTAGACGAAAATGAACGCAAGAAGAGTATGCAAGGGCTTGATTTATGGGGTGACGGTGATCCTGATGACATCGGTGAGCCATTCATGAACTATCTAGAACGGAAATTTAAATGATTGAATTCTAGACCAGTCATTTTGAGTCTAGTTTTCCCTTCCAACAAGAGTTAAGCAGTAAGTGGAATATTGGGCAAGTTGGTCTAATCCCCGTGTTTACTATATGAGAGTGTTGTCAAACTCAGGTTGTTTGATATTTGAATTTTGTTTTGAATGGAATCCTTATACCTCACTTTATGATTTATCGTCCTTTGAGTGTGCAGTGCCTTATACTGTTGAGCAACGGCCAAGCCGTCTCATGTCAACTCTCTATCTCTAGCGATTCCCTACAAATATGTCTTGCATAGCAAGACAATGCAATGCACTCCTTAGGTAAATAATCAATGAATAGGAAACAGCCTAGGTTTGGTAAAGAATTCAAGTCGTTTAATCTCTAGATCTAATACTAATTATTTAACCATCTGTTGCACCCTAATTTTCTGAGTGGAGCCCGAGGGAAATAGATCAGAAGCGGAATTACAAATGTTTTTCAACTCACCAACAATATAACGAAACCACAAACGGTAAGGACCAGCTTCTAGCTCTTTCCACTCACGAAATTTAGTTCTCCCTCGCTTCTACAACTTTTGTTATTCTCTCATGGTCGCCGCACCCTCACCTTTTAAATCGGGAAGGATGTGTGGAGTGATCTGGCCGTTTTCAGACGTTTACCTCGAGGACGAACCACCAAAGTCGAAGAAGGAGGAAGCCAGAATGGAAAGGAGATGGGACGGTGACAACAATACCTGGATGCTTGTCCCGGTAAGTATCATTTGTCCAGCTTTATTCATTCACCTTGATACTTTACTTCCTTTCTCCTAGTGAGTTTGGCATTCTTTATGACCCACTAGCAGTAGCGGATCACGCATAGTCTTATTTTTTGCACAGACTGAAAGAAATCATTGTTGTTATGCATTCTTTCCATCAGTTGATCATTGTTAACCGAAAGCTGTCACCTTCTACTTCAACTTCTGGTATTCAATCTGTTCTTCCATCACCAACCCAAGCAGAGTTGGACACCTTCCATCCAATACGCGCCTCTAGGGAAATCTAGGCTGCATTCTCTGTTTCTGGCTGTGAAGCAACATTGCACTTTTGACAGCATGCCTGAACAGGAGAAGGATCAACCTCGGTATGGACAAGAAGTATTCGGTCCATACCTTCATACGTATATACCCCGACAAGATGGACAGCAGGCAGTCAACGTTCAAGCACAACCATATGGAGCCCAAGGACAATTTCAAGCCCCATACCCTGTAGCTCCAGATGCTAGTCAAGTTCTTTTTCAGCCAATATACCAACCTACGGTATTTTCTGCTCCTCACTGGCTGTATCCTCTCATCCAACATTGGGCTAGTGTCTCCTGACTATTGCTTTGATACTTCTATATACATCCCATCTTTCAAAAATATCAGCTAACGTTTATTCTCCTAGCAACAGGCTCAACCCGTTCCAACGGTAATTCCAATGGTCTACCAGCCTCAGCCTCAGCCCCAGTTCTACCCTCAACAAATCCAAGCTGGATATGCAGGCTATCCGAACTACTCTCCACAATTTGGCTACCAAAACTATCCCCAACCTGCTGGATACCACATCCAACAGCCAGCATTTGGCACTGTTGGCCTCACCAGTTCTGAAGTTCTTCAGCAACAGATCACTACAGCTGCAAACACTGGAATGAACGCCAAGCAGGAGATGAAGCCGGCTGACGATGATCCATTGAGAGTTTACTGGGTTCGTGAGCTCGATCACACGTGGACTCAGCGCAATAGAGTTACCATCGACAGTGGTGATATTGGTGAATGTCGTTGGTATTCCATTGACGGAGTCTTCTATGCCGTCAGATTGCCAACAGGTTGATTGAGCAGTGAGTATTCGTCATACAGCAGTATTGGTAAATATTAGTACTAATTTTATTTTAAGCTCTTCTATGTTCTTTCTGGAAAATCATGGAGAGGAGTAGTGGCATACGGATGGTATGGGAATGAGGCTTTATATTGGCGATCGGAAGACGCAACGGGCTTAATACAAATTGCATTCCCTCTCATCAGGCTTTCGGCAACGGGATACTATTGGTCGGTAATGAATTATGAAAATTCACACCTTTTTCACAGTGGACCAGTTCTAGTACATGTGACTTGCCTTCACGATTCTCCCTAAAGAGCAATAGACACTTTGCTATACTTGATTGTGACATGCTAAGTAGACCTTCCTGTAACCTCAAGTTTATATCTGATGTTTTTGCGATTTCATTTTATTTTCCCGCTTAATAGCATATGATATCACCCTTCATTAGGTACGATATTTTAATCATCACGGATTTTACAGTCGGCATTATCGCTCAGTCTTTGACACATGATAATATTTATTCTACCTCTGGTCTCCCAACTTTGGCGTCTCTCAAGGTATAATATCAATTATCACGATCCCTACCTCCAGCGCTTTCAGACCTTTCTTGACCAGTTTTCCACCCTGAACCTTCCAACTCTTATCTCCATATATAACCTTCGAAATTGGAGTGGCCAGTTTAGGTAAAGCAATGCTCACCTCTGCAGTTGAGGATTGATAGTTCGAATTCGCTATCCCAATCATAATTTGGTTTCCTACAATCCAAGCCGCGACATCAAGCGTTCCTCCGCTCTCAATCTTCAAAGCATTTGCTCCAAAAAGGAAACCAATGACAGGTTCTGTGGAGAAAACGGTGCCTAATACTCCAGTAGCATTATTAACAGGTGCAGTGGAAGGATAAATCCAGCCGCTTAAACCTTTGGCATTATGATTAATCGCCAACATTGCCATCACCTCTACTTCCTCTGCGCTGGGTACAACGGCCCAGTATTGGCTCCCAGGGCCACCAAATTCTTGAAGAACAGCCCACGTTGGTTTACGTGGAATTGGCAAACCTTCTTGGTAAGATGCTATGTTGTCCAGGCGATTTGGAACATCTAAGAGTGAGCCCACGCAGTTATCACAGCCACAATCACCGTAGGTGGTATTGCATGCCGTGTCCCAAGATACAGACCAAGTTGCATTTATTCCAACTGGGTAGGCGTCTTCGTAAACTATATCGGCACCCAATGTGTAATCGGCATAGAAGAAGTTCTGGCAATTCAGAACTAAGCTGACTGGATGGTACGGGTCTATGGCTTTTATCTGGTTATAGGCTATGAGAGTCGAGTTGAGGGGATACATCCATCCGTCAGGTTCATCTCCGGTGTACCACATGAGGAGAGCTAAGTTTGAAGTTAACGTTAGAACGTCTCATGAGAAATTAATGAGGTCACAGGAGAAAAATTGGAATGGTGGAGAATATAAAAAGAAAAGAAGAAAAACAAGAACATACTTGTTCTATTCTTCCACAGCGTCACCTGTTCTTCAATTCTCGTCTCATTCATAAACGCAAATCTCATATCATAGACATTAAAGAGATTCAGTTCATCCATACGATCCCAATACTCTTCCAACTGTGCCGTAGGATAACTTTGATCTGGTAATCCTCCATCTGGCACAATGTTGATACTGTTTAATCCAACATTCTTATATGTGTCCAGGTTGGAAAATGAGACATTGTCGGGAGTTACGTACGACCCATCTGCATAATACCCTACTGGGAAAACAGGATACCATCCATTCCAGTTGTTATGTGCGTTTTGAACGTACAATCCGCCGTATAAATTGTCAATTTTCACTGCACTGGCTGGACGCTTGGGATTAGGTAGGACAGAGATGGATGTACTAGCACTGAAGGATTGCTCATGTTTGTTGAACGGAGAGAGAAGTGTAGCGCGGATAGTAAGCTCGTAGGGTTCAAACCGTGCAGGAAGCAGTCCGAGATGGAAATCAAAGAGATTCCCGGTGCTACTTATTTGTACATTTTTGTTAGAAACCAGGACCTTGCTTGACTTTTGCTCCACAACTTGGATCTGGAGAATCTGTGGTTGTCCCGAGGTTCCGCTGGTGAATGGTTCACCAAATGTATGTGAAATAGCAGCATTTACAATAAGTGTCCCGGTCCGATCACTCTCCAAGAAGATGGAGTACCGAGGAGTGAGGGTGAGGTAGAGCAATGGCTCCGAGCTGACCTTTGGGAATACAAACTGGCCACCTGGATCGATTGCTGAGCTCCTACAGTTTTGGGAGAGAATAATCAGCCATGATTTCCATCCCAATGCTGAGAGTTTCTTACGTGCTCATGTATGGCTTCCCGCACCATGATATGGCTGGATCGGAATTAAATGCCAATACTGTCGGAATCGATAGCAGGACCGCGAGCGATCTAAATATCCGCTCGAGAATCATTCTGGCGATGGCGATGGGAGACGCAGAAATACCTCTCACCTACGATATAAACACAGACATGAATGAAATAAAAGAGATAACGCATACGCGAATGAGATATATATACAAGGACCTTGTTTATGCTGCATCCTTACCTGCCTAATCTGGGAGAATAAGCTGCCACAAGAGCTTGCTCTTCCGGCAGATGATCGCTCCATATCTCCACATCACGCACCTGGATTAAGAATGCAAGTAGAAGGAGATTCAAGAAGCTGGATGTTAATATCCGATGCGAAATGCAACGTTGCGGCGTTAAGCTCACTTCGCAGCACTTCCCGAGCTTCCTATCAGACCAGAGAGAAGCGTGTTGTTGAAGTTAGGAGTCTGGTACCTGAGCGGATCCCTCACTTGTCAGAAGCTCAATGGTGGGGTGCTATTCCCGAAGCTTCGGGTTGTTATCTCGTCCTCTTGCAACTTAAGCTCACTACGCCACGCACGGAGAACCCTTCGATCGGTCGTTGCCAAGCGTAATTAAGCAATTCTGTGGCGTCTCTGGTTTGCTTCATTGGTGTACCTGGAGTGCCGGCTGGCATTTCATTTCGCCACAGTGGAAGGTGCAGTACAGGAAGGCCTGGACCAAACTCAGATGCAGGTGCTGTGCTGACGTGACTGGGGATTGATTGCTCCTGGGGTCCTTTTGGTGGAATGGGATAGATAAGCTGAGGAGAGCTCGAGCCTAACTCAGAGTTTGAAAATACTGCAACTGAATATCCCAATGCCAGGTACGGGCTCTGGATGTCATCGAGAAGCAAAGATTCGTTTGTGCATTCAAGAACTCCTACGCTACTGTAGTCTGGACGATGTTATTTGCCCACGTTGGGAGAGACTTGAATAAGCAAGCAATTTAAGTTGATATACAGTGTGAATTTCTTATCACTTATACTTTATTTCCAAGGTTCTTGTCTCTGTCAGATGTTAAATTTAATCATACAAAGGTAAACAAACATAATGATAAACAACAGGTGCAAACATGGGAGAGTCAAAGGGGGCTCATAATTTCTAAGTTTTTTTCTAATTTTTTGCGTGTTCTTCTGCATACTCTTTGATATACGTTCCTACCCTGTGAATCATCCCTAATACAATGTGGAAGGTTCTCTAGATATTCTTTGTTCTCAGATCTCTATTTATGGGACCAATCTTACCCATGAAGATAGCTCTTCAGCTCTCATGCAATTCAACATGTAGTCAGAGCGTGTACTTTGTGAAGTCTGCCGGGCTGCCTGTCTCTTGAGGAGCCCTTTGGTTGAATCAGTCATGGAACGTTGGCTTGGGAAATGGTGCGGTCATTGATCCATTGCCCAGTTCTCGCCGGACGCGCTCAACCCACCGATCGAGGCTAAAGGACGCGGCGTTCCTCACCAGCTCCGCAGGGCGGGCTTTAATCCGCATGGCACGGAACAACAGATACTGGCGTAGGTTGGTCCTTGACCCCGACGGCATGGTGGGAGTCCAGAAATTTCCTTGGCCTCGAGATCTCATGCCTAGCGCTGAGGCCCCAGTGGCTCCATTGCTCGAGGAAGGGGGATGGGCAGACAATCAACGTTGCAAAGTACTGGTTTATGCCTCGGTCTGCGATTCGTCTTTCGGCATCAAGCAGGATATGCATCCAAGCTGTGATAGTCTTCCCGAGTCCGCAATCGTTTGCTAAGATGCCACCGTGGACGATATCTATCGGAGCAATCGTGAGCATGTCGAACTAGCTTACAGAGCTATTCAATCTCCGACCTAAGTCGACCTCAGTCGTATCGATCGCATAAAGTGATGGCTGCCGTGATACTTCATCAGCGACTTCAATGAAGAGCGAAATACATCCGTCACCAATATCCATATGTCTCGGAAGAATCATCTGGCAATTACCTATTTTCATCCTCCGTTCTTCGGATGGGTCTGAATTTAAGACCTTGCATTCTTGCTCGCCTCCCGCCACTCGGCTTCGGTCAAGGGCTGGATCACACCCACCATATCAACTCCGGAGATGTCACGATGATAATTCAGACTATCGGCTATGCTATGTTGGCCAATGGGTAGGCAGGGACTTCGAAAGGGTGGGCGGTGTCGTTCTTGTCATTGCTGTCGAACACTTAGCTGGGGGGTCATCATAGCTCCTCCTGCTTTAGAACATTACATGTTGTCTCAATTAGGCAGGCGGTCTGACTCATGATTCCGATCAGGGTCCAACTTCTCCTACATTGAAGACCCGTCTCTCTGGAGCACTAAGAGTTGACCAGGAAGAAGTAGGTTTGTGGGTTGCCTTGCGTTCGGGGTTCCACCAGCGGTTTGTGAAGAAGGCTGGGTGTGTCGTGTCTCTCAACCATAGAAAAAGGCATTGTGCCATTCCCAGAACTCAAAAAGAAACTCCCGTGTATGCCCCATCTACTTCCATGCTCATATCCTTTCGCAATGCAACCCCTACCCCCAAACTCCGCCGATGGCACAATGCTGGCTCAATGTCAGGCAGGTCTATGCAATGATTCGCCCCACGCCACACTAAGAAAAAAGGAGAAAGACAAAAAAAAAATGAAATCATTGAGGAGTCATAAGAGAAAACGGTCGCTGTCGTCGTCAAAAGCAGTTGTAAATGAGATAAAGTCAGTCGAGAAGTCGAGGGTAAAAATCCGGCAAAGTCAAATGTGCCGGTGCCCAAGGTCACTGCATTGAGGAAATTCACAAGGGCCATATTGACGACGGCGTTACAAGTGCAGAACACCTTGCAGTGCCATTCATCTTCCGCACAGCTGCCTTGGTTGCCGCGGGGAGGAGCCACTTACCACTGAGCTGCTGGGTGCTGGAACATAACGATAACCTTGCACTTCTCCTGGCAGACCCACCGTTCTAGATACCTAAAGGCAAGTGCGGTCTTAGGTGATTTTGCTACCATTACTGCAGCTTGCGGCACGCGGTCTTGGTATGGTGGAAGGTGATTTCCACTCCAAAGAGCTGCTCACCAGGTCTTGGGGCAGGTGGCTTATTGGGGTTTTTGTTCACCCAATCCATCCACGCCATGCACTGCTTATAGGTCTAAAATTGATTAGACCCCAAAGCTGTAGCCAATTTGCGCTTCGGTGACCGTCTCCGATATTTAGAATGTAGTAATGAAAGGTGTCGAAAGCCCCTTGTAATATGTGCCTACAATGGGTATCGACGCGAAGAACAACCATAATGGACTTTCCGATGTTGAATCGGACATAGAAAGAGTTCCGATCGTCAGTTATGAAGTCTAGATATACACCAAACTGAGGCCACGGCACTCGGGTCTGTAAGGTCCAAGGGAATCTCGACATCATCTTGCTCGTCCATACGACCACCCAGGTCCGACTGCAGTATCTCTCCCATCTGGATGTCCCAGTTGTTGGCTAGTCCAGTGCGCTTGAACATGCTGACATCCAAGGTCGGAAGCCACATCTTCGCGCTGATCCACGCATCCCTGACTGGTCCTTCGGAAGGCAGGATGCTCGTGGTCTGTTCACCGTCCTCCTCTGTAGAGTCGATTGTGACATACTCGGGATCGAATCCTGGCTGGTATGCTTGGCTGAGATCGACCTGGAGTAACAGCAGCAGCCGGACCCTGGGGGTTCATCTGCTGATACGTTAGGTAAATCCTGGCAAAGTGCAAAGAATGGGAAGCTTACCGACCAAGGAGGGTATGGAGGAACAATGACCGTTGCTTGTTGCTCGTGTCGCTCCCTCCTCTTCTTCCAGGAGACGTACAAAGGCATGAGCTTCCAAGCTTCATCCTGTCCGTAAGAGATCAGAAAAGGCTAAACCAAATGGGATTTTTTTTATGCATACCTCTTCATCTATCATCTCCATCAAAATTGGTGGAAGTTCCTTCCTCTTTTCGCTTGTCTCTACTTTCTTCCATAGCCCAGCTAAGTTACGACGGCGGTGTCTGATGCTGGTTCTCTCTGGAGCAAACCGAAACCGGTTCGCGTGCAGCACGACCTGAAGTAACCACACCGCCAGCCGTGACTTCCCCCTAAGATCGTTCTAGGGAATAGACTATAAGCATAATGTAACAAAGGAAAAGTGAAGTGGAGGATTATAATATAATGATAGAAAATCCGTAGTGAGACAGTGCCAAAGATAAGGAAGATAGCACAATGTCTTGTGAGAATGGGACCGCGTGAATGTCGTAAAGGGTATATAATGATAGAACAGCTAGGAGGAATCAAATGTATGGAGAATGAAGACTAGAAAGGTTGGAAAGCGTAGAAGATTGGGGGGTGTCAATAGTTAGGATACAAATAGGTGATAATACAGTTGATAGATAGATGATGATGAATGTAATGCAAAGCGGAAGAATAATGATGAAATGACTTCCTTTTCTACTCCATATTCTAACACGCGTTGTTGACTCCGAAGTTGATGTGAGGTAGTTATTGTTTGAAGAGTAGCAAAGTTGCGAAGGTTTGAAAATTTGAGGTATATTTATACCTGAGATCAGGAAGGGATTTCGATCTTCATTCAAACCAAGTCCTCTTTATAATTATCACTACTTGGACTGAGCCAACACCACCGTAAAGCCACAGGTCATGGTCTTCTTTAAGAAGTGATCTGCCTTCGGACCATCCACTCTCAATCACCACAGTTGGGAGCCTCTGACCCGCTGGTCGTATGTCGACGTCAGGCTCCTTATTTGATGAACTCGTAATCTCCAATAAAAGTTTTGCATACTAACAAAAATAAGTTGGTGTAATGAACAGGAAGGTAATTAAAATAAGTATGATGTGTCTACTTACCTGTACCACTCGATATCCTGAGCCTCTCAAAGTCATCAAAGTCAATCTTCCCAGCCATGATCATCTTGGCAAGGGATCTCGTCACCCACGGTTGGTGAGCATCATAGATGTTCGACGGCATGAGCACAAATGTCAGCTCCTTGTGCAACGAATTATAAGATACCCTATAATGCACTCCTAATTAGTATTACCCATAATTTACTAAATTGTAGGATCATAAGTACCTGGGACTCCTATTCTCCAGACGCTTCTCAACCGCTTCTAACACTGCATCTGCAGCTTGCGTATCGATTTGATCGAAGGTCAACAGACACTCCTCTAATTAGAGTACGCCCAGGTGATCCCATTCAGAATCTTATCCTTCGAGCTGACCAAAGAAGGCATCTTCGAGCATGGGATAAGACCATCCGAATGAAGATGCCTTCTTTGGTCAGATGCTACAGGCTTTTTCTAAGCACAAAGCTACCAGGTACACCATAGATGATTGTTCTATGTACATCTGTTCCTCCATCAAAATTGGTGGAAGCTCCTTTCTCTTTTCGCTTGTCTCTGCTTTCTTTCATAGCCCGACCAAGTTACGCGGGGGTTTCTGATTCTGATTCTCTCTGGAGTGAATCGGTTTCTGGAGCAAACCTGAACCGATTCACTCTTTTCTGTACAGAATAACTTAGAGAAAATACACCACCAGCCGTGACTTCCTTTCAAGATCGTTCTAAGGAGTAGACATAATCTAACAAAGAAAAAGTGAAGGTTGAAAAACCTGATGTGCTTTATACCTGAGAAAAAGAACCATCTCTTCAGTCAGCATTCCATCTATAAAATGCAGCGACTTCTCCTTCTAAACATGGCAACATTGATTCTATGCCTTACCCTGCTTTAGGGCAATTAATGTTGTTTGGTTGGTCAACTTGACGCAGCCAGGCTGGCCACTGCAGATACTCCCATTCCTCCACTGGTTCAATATCAAAATGCGGATCAAATGGGTCAGCCTCCTCGGCCCATTTGATGCTGCTCACCATCTCGCTTGCCCAATGACATTCGTGGAGTGAATCATTGCAGACTTTCGGAACACCATGGCTTCTTTTGAGTTCTTCCAAAGCCTTGACACCGAAGAATGTTGGGACTTTCCGAAGAGTGAGGTGGTCCCCATTTCCAAAGCTGATTACGTATGGCAAATTACAATAATTGTAATCAGCTGGGATGTGGAGAATTATTGGATATGTCGGTGTTCTGTTGTCATATTGAGGAACGTAGATGACTTGGAACTCGGAATAGGAGCGCTCTGCAATATCTTGCATGGTCAACTTGGAGAAATATGTCACAGCTGACGGCAGATCAAACTTGACTTCAACAGCCGAACAAAGAGGCCAGTGAATTGTATTAATTCTGTGGTGAATCGGTCAGTCAATTACACGTAAAGGCCTAAGAAATACACATAGCTACTTACGCTGGGCCCGTAACATGGTAGTGTCTGATGATACTATTTGAGTTTCCAAGGTTGATCGTGAGCTTGAGATGAAAGAGTGAACCGTGCTGTTCAATAGCCTTTTTGACAACCTTCAAAATAGTTAGCTATAGTATTCACTCTAGATGGCCGAGTTATGGTCTACATACCATCTGAGTTTCTATTTCAAGAATCACCGAACATTGGTAAAGGGAAAGGTCAGGACCTGAAGCGGTCAACTCAGCAAAAACCGTAAACTGGGTTGCCAGTCCACGAATGGCTCTTCCAACATCAACAGCGGTAGGCATGTAGCACATTTCGTAGATTCTAACCCTGACATCATAAGGGAGAGCGCCTAGATCTCCCAATCCTCGATGGAGACCTGTATTCATTAACATCGAAAGCATAGCAATGTATATAATACACCAACTTACGAGATTTCTCAAAAGAGAATGGGTTTGGCTGAGTCGACATGTTTATGAGTCTTTGGATGCAGGTAGCCTTTGGTGTGTTTGATGCTGAGTATGCAAACGTGAAGGAGAGAAGGAGAGAGAGGGTGTAGAAAGAAACTTTTATATCCATACCAAAGTAACTACCATAATATTCACTCTTCAGCCTCAAGCGAGAAGTTCCATGACATGACACGCTAATTTGGATTCACCAGAGTCGCGAAAAAAAGACGCATGAGATTGATAAGAGACGCGCCTTAAGTTGGCAGACGAACGCTGAATCAGTGAATAAACTGAAATACCACAATAGGAGCCATATTATGAAAACACCTGAGAACCATAACACAAGGATCTATTGAGATTGTGGGTATCTTGCTCTTCAACATTGAAATGCAATGCCAGATTTCTCTACCTTATTCATGCCCCCACCTGCAAATCCAGTTCCCTCACATTTAATCTCAATCAATCCTGGCTTAATCTTCTCTTTTTCTCCTTTACCCTCTTGCTTTTTCTTCTCATTTTTTCCTTTCCTCTCCGTTAAATCTGCTTCGCAAACATAGCACAACACCAGATTTTGATCAATATCCGGTGCATGAGGATCATGAACTCCACTAGGAGTCATAAATCTTGTCACACACGACTTGCAAAGGACATGGCCACATGGGCTTGCAACCATGGCCTTTGAGGCATTATTTAGGGCCTTTTTGCACGCCGGGCAGATCCTTTGAGGTGTTTTCGTGGCTGGGTCATTATCTTCAGTAAAACTGAGCGTAATTAAGGTATGAAGAGAGTACGGATGAGGTTTTGAAGGGTCTGAAGCAGGACAAATGGGCGTACTCTTGGTCTTTTTCGTTACGTTGTGTAAGATCGTATTGGTGTTTGAAGATGGTGTAAGGGAAGGATCCCAGAATGGTAAGGCAGATTTTAATGACTGTCGTCGTTAGCTAGAACTTACAATGTAGTAATGGAAAGCTTTAAAAGGAAGAGTACCTTTTCTTCATCAATAGCTTTCCTTGCTTTCGTTCGCTCTTCTCTGGCAATACGAAGCAGTTCCTCCTCATCGAGTTCGAATTTTCTCTTCTCTCCTCTCTTACCACCTTTCACATCCTCCTCAACAAGGACTTTCCCATCTTCCCTGCCAATTATTTTAGTTCCGGAAGAACCTGAGCCAATCTTAACATCTAGACCCATCTGTACAAGCTCAAATTCCTTCACAGCCCTCTCTTTCGTTTCCTCTTCCTCGCGATATCTTTCCTCTTCTGCTTCTCGTGCTTCCTTCTCCCGAGTCTTCTCAAGCCTTTTGATTTCTTTCTTTTGTGAAAGAATATCACTCAGAGCACATTCTCTACAGAAGATATCGCCGTGAGAACATGATACTGGAGTTCTAGCGGGAAGAAGACAGAGCCGACAAGATGCGAATGGTAGAAATGATTCTCTTGAGAGTCTGGCGCTCGTGGAGTTCCAAGCAGCTTTTGCTTGTTCTCTTTCGTGAGACGTGAATACCGCCCGGGACGTGTTGCGTTTGCCTATGACTGTGTTAGAGTAGGTGCAAGGCTAGACAAGGGTAGGAACTAACTATGCGACATTGTGTGGTATTAATATTAGGTATTCTTGTAGAATAAAATGGCTTAATGTTAGAAGGAGGATGACTTCAATCGAAAGATGACAGTTGAACAGTTCTGGTATTGTCCTGACGTTTGGGGCAGCGTGAGAACGCTAACTTGAGAGATGAGTCGGCCTCGATAGAGGACGTGACAGTTTTAAACTTTAGAGAATAAAAATACAGCTATCAACTTATGTGGAAAGTATAAGGGAAATAAAACAGAGGCGAATGTTCTTAAGACGGAGTTTCTCTCCAGCACAGATATTGTGGCGATGAGACAGTCTCGAGTGAAAACGGTAATTTAACACATTGAGCGGAAAGATTGTCTACTTCTGGCCTCAAAAAGTCGGGTCCTTTTATATAAGATTAAATAGAGAAATAGGCAATTCTATCTTTTTCAATATACAAAATTATGAGCTTTGATGACTGCTCTCAGGGCCAGGATATGTCGTCGAAATTTGGCGGGATCCGGAGAAACTATTTATCCAGGATCCAGGAACCAAACTTTCTCCCCGACGTCACAATGCAGAAGATCCGTAATCATCTTTTGCAACCCTTCGAAACCCCCATTTCTCCACCATGGCTTCAATTACTCTTTCTTATCTTTTATTTCCTTGAACTCATGGTAATCGAATCTCGTACCATGACCGTTGCTGCCTCTGAGGAGAAAAGTGTAGCGATGCCGTCATTACCTTGGCGATTGACCTCGTCACTCGTAATGGGTTTGACGGGGTCTGCATCGAGAGCCTTTATGTATGGCTGCAATAAAATTGAAGTTATAGGATTAGAGGGGTTTTTGAAAGTTTTGGATAGGCGGAAAGATGTAGAGGGGCGTGAGAGAGGATTGTTAACTGGTATAGATCCTGTCTTGAGTTTAGAAACCTTTTGGGAAAAGCCAGAGGAAGGCTAACTAGACGATTCTCTAGTTTCGAACCATGTCAGCGTGTACGTCAAGCAATTAAATATATTATTACACTCGGGATCAAGTGAGGTTAATTGAAGCTCTTTTGCAGATTAGATGATCCTGTGATGTGGGGCGTATTGCCGTTCAGATATGCTTTCGAACCTTCCAATCACAGATGGAGCTTGGGTAGTTACGACATATGTTTCAAGAACAAGTATGCCTCTGCTATTCCTGCTCTATATATATTAGACAACTTTCTCACAATTGTATAGAGGACTCTCGGCTTTTTTCACATTTGGCCAAGTCTTACCAACCCATCGGTCTATGTACTCCACTCACGGTGGCATCTTCCAGTCAACAATAACCCAAGCAGTCCGACTTCTCTCCTCCCAACCTTTCTTCTCCTCCGCATATCCTCCTCCCAACGTGTCTAGCTCATCGCTATCGCCTTCCAGCCCTGACATAATCGACCCGTTCTCCTCCTCCAGCCTCACCTATACCACAAACGGGACGGACAGCTTCCCGGCACCATCAGCCTACCCCTCTCGTCGCCACAGCTGGGTGCACATCTTCCCCGAAGGAAGAGTTCACCAGCACCCCACTCAATCCCTGCGATACTTCAAATGGGGCGTCTCACGACTCATACTGGAGTCAGAGCCAATGCCAGAAATCGTCCCGGTGTTTATCGATGGATATCAAGATGTTATGCCTCATGATCGGAATTGGCCAAGGTTTGTGCCACGTGCGGGTAAGAAGATCATGATAGCGTTTGGTGAAAGTGTCGATACTGAATGGTTGTTTGGGGACTTGAGAAAGAAATGGAAGGAGCTTGTACGGTTGCAGAAGGAGGCACTGAAAAAGAAGGGGTTACCGACAGACATGGCTCTAGGAGAACTGACAGAAGAGTTAAAGTACGGACAGCAGGCGGTAGAGCTTCGGATCGAGGTTACGAAGCGGATAAGGAATGAGGTTGTGAAGTTGAGGCGGAGTCTAGGCTATCCAGAGGAGGATCCAAAGGCTGGACTGGTTGAGACTTGGATTGAGGAAGGCATGACGGGAAATAAGTCGGGAAGGATGGAAGATGGAAGCTTGGTTGGGAAGACGTGAGGATGACTTCATCTTCTGTATATGTATATATGTATTAAGCATCGCACCCAGTTGGATTAGAGGGATAGAAAAGACGTGGTAGACAAAAAGGAAAAGATCCTTGTAGTAATGAATAATCAATCTAAGGGAAGGAAAAAAGGAACAAGTTTATCTGTCAAGTTGTCTATTCTATTCTAAAATGGCGTTCGTCCCGTATCAAGCCGTTCATCATTATTTACATAGCGCCTTTTTAACCCATAATTGACATCCGTCTCTTCGTGATATATCTCCTCAAGCCTTCGCTAACCCCCTTCTCCTTTCGACAGCTTCAGCAACCTGCTTCAGCCACCACGCGTGAATCCTAGCATCGCCCGTCAACTCCGGATGAAAGCTCGTGCCAAACACATTTCCCTGTCTGACGGCAACAATATCACTAGCCTCCTTATCCAGCTTCTCCTTCACCAGTGCATCCTTAATTGTGGCAGTTCTGCCGGGGAGGACAGCCATCACCTCAACGGGCTGGACCTGTGCATTCTGCTTATCCGTCGCTTTCACCTCCTCAGCGATCTCGCGCGAGGGAGCAATGACGGTACCATCCCTCCTTGCTTCTGCCTCGTGAGCGCCCTCGACGATTGGTAGGATCTTCTCGACAACAGGCGCTCGGATGAAGATGGCCTTGAACGGACGGGGCGACGCTTCTTCTTCGCTCTTATCCTCAGCCAAGAATGGCAGGTCAAGATCGGCCTGGAAGCTCTCGATCTGACGGCCGAAGTGGTTGCGGTTCACTCGCACGTCGAGACCGCCGATGAGGTCCTGGCCGCCGGTCTTGGTCTTGTTGGCAGACTCAGATAGCAGGATCAGGCCGGCGCAGGTGCCCCAGGTAGGGTGTCTCTGGACCCTAGATTGGGTTGAGAAATCAACATCTAGGTAATAGAGCATGTATAATACAGTCTGTTGCTTTTGCGGGTTACATAAAGAACGGTACACACTCAGAGAGACACGTAATATAACTGATTATGCTTATGCTTATGAAAAATATGCATATATAAAATCATATTTTCAGTCCCATTTAAGATTTTTCTCTCTTCTCTTTTTTTTTATACAGTTTAAAAAAGGGACATATATATAAAAAAAAAACTTTGAAGGCAAAAAGAGAGAGAAAAGACAGCAAAACCAACGAAATATTAATTTCAACTGAAAGGGAAAAAAAAAACCAAACNTCACTTGACAAACTCCCTCAACGGCTCCAGCATGCCGGATCTCTGCGCAACGAGACTGATGGCGGTGCTCTCGCCGCCGGGGATGATGAGGGCATCACATGACGCCAGCTCAGCGGGAGTGCGCACCTCGAGGAAGTGGAAGGTCCAGTGCAGCAGCGATGGAGTCGCCGACACGATCTGGGCGGCGCGCTGCAGCAGCTGAATGTGCTCGATGAAAGCACCCTGGAGGGCCAGCACACCGATGCGGATGCTACTGTCAGGACCCTGCGCCATGGGGGGAGAGAGGGACAGAGAGAGAGAGAGAGAGAGAGAGAGAGAGAGAGGATGATTGTTACACAACTGTGCAGAGTACGTAAAGGAAGATGTATTGTGCGAAGATGTGATCGATAAAGTTAAATATGAATTGATCTATACAAGTTTGTCAAGCCTTTGCCAGAATGACTCTTCTCTTCTTTTTTGCCCGGCCGTTTTGACCGGCTGTTTCGCCCATGAGCAATGACTTTTCTTATCTACTGCAGAAAAATACTTCAAATATGTAGAAAGTTACTGGACCCTTCTTTCTGTCTCTTCCAAAAAAAAAAGGGACCCTCGGCAGATCCCTTCTCACCGCCCGTGTCCTACTCGTCCTGCGCCGCCCCGGATTTGGTTTTCTCTGGCAACCCACAGAAGAATGCTGGGCCCGGGCACATGTTACCTTGTAGCGGTCGGTGCAGTGGCCTAGTTCAGCCCACGAGGCCGACACGGTTTTTTTCTCAACCACAATCCAACCTTCGGAATTCAACATTCTGCTTCCCTAGCAGCACACTCTCTTTGTCCTGTTATATGTCCTCGTCCACCTCCCTCCCGGAGAGGGCTCCCCTAGGCAAGCTTTAACCAGCGAGTGTTCTCCTCTCCATCCTTCCGCTCTTTTCTTTAAAAAAAGAAGACAACAAAACAACAAGGGAGAAAAAGAAGGGAAAGGAAATCGGAAATACTTTGTGTATAGAAGTGGAAGGCAACAGGGCTACGTTTCTCTCTCAAAGAGGAGCATTGCAAAACGGATTGGAACAAAAGAGAGAGCCATGTTCGCCCTCATCCACTTCGCCCAGCTTGCCACGATCTGGTACACAATCGTTACGCTCGCCTTCTACATGCTGTCTCTGATCGTCCCCGTCTGCGGCTTCATCGCCCGCCTGCTAGCCTCCTACGCCGCCCTCATCATCTGCGCCAGCTACGGAGTCGTCGCCTCGATCATCCTGCGCATCGTCGGCAATCCGCGCATCTCGCAATGGGCGACCGCGCGCAGCTTCAAGTACGTCATGTGGCTCGCCACGGGAGTGACCTTCACCATCGAGGACCCCAATGACTACCTCAACACGACGCGCCCGGCCGTCTTCATCGGCAACCACCAGACCGAGCTCGACGTTCTCATGCTGGGATGGATCTTCCCCAAGTACTGCAGCGTCACGGCGAAGAAGTCGTTGAAGCGCACGCCGTTTCTGGGCTGGTTCATGAGCCTTTCGGGCTCCATCTTCATCGATCGTGCGAATAGCACCAGTGCTCGAAGCACGATGACTGGTGCTGCTGAGGAGATGCAGAAGTACAATCAGAGCGTCTACATGTTCCCTGAGGGCACGAGGAGTTATGCGGATGAGCCTATGCTGTTGCCCTTCAAGAAGGGGGCCTTCCATTTGGCGGTACAGGCGGGGGTGCCTATCGTTCCAGTGGTTGCTGCAAATTACTCTAATGTCTTGTCTGTTAAAAAGTTAAGATTCAACTCGGGATCCATCCCAATTAAGGGTGAGTATTTTGTTTATTTTTATATTTTATGTTTATTCTTTTAAGGTCATAGAGAATAGCCTGGCTAATTCATTCACCCGCATAAGTGTTGAAGCCTATTGAGACGAAGGGCTTGACAGCTGCGGATGTAGAGGAGTTAACAAGGACTACGAGGGAGCTCATGCTTCAAGAGATTGTATCTCTGACAGCGAAAGTTAGAGGTCAACCCATAGCCGTACCTGCAGAATCCGAGAAGACGAGGTGATTTTTTTTCCCTGATGAAAAGTCTTGGTGCAGGGGGGAAAAGGGACATGATTTAATTTATTATTACTATTAATTATTTTATCATGAGGAAAATTAATGTTGAATGAATGGGATGAAACAAATTACGAAAGGGTGGATAATTCCCTTTTTTATTGTTTTTATTTGTATGGTTTTTATAATTGCTCTCTCGGGAAAAATCTAGGCTTGGAGGAAAGGGAAGGGTTCTTAGTTGATCCGCTTCTTTTTTGCATCTTGCATGACTGGAGTATGGGGGATGGATGGATGGATGGATGGATATGAGCATTATATATTTTTTTCGTATGCGGATTAAAGTATTAGGAGATGAAGAGGAAGATGAAGAGGAGGAAAAAGTGTAAAGAGATACCCCCATAGATTTATTCCCTGACTGGCTGCCCGTGATATATAAAAAATGTGGGCAAATATTCTAGGAAATTAGACTTGGGAGAGTCTACCAGTCAAGTCATTCGGGATACGTTCACATTCTAGCCTTTTATTCAAAATAGATAGATAGATAGATAGATAGATAGTGGAAGGCTCTTGATATGCAGTTCTGTTACATATCATTAGATGCTAAACTTCGAATTGGGCAACCTTTTGCTTTTCATCTTTTATCTTGTTTGTTTATCTCTTATCTTTGCTTTCTGAAGGAAGTTTTTGATACGTATTCCTGTACTTCACTTATATGGATGAGAGCGGATGTATCTAGTTGTAGTGAGCTAGAACATATGCTGAAAGCAGCGCATTGCTATGGGGGGGTTGGAAATCGAAAAATCTAGCAGTTTCATCCCAATAGCCACTTATCTACACCTATTGTTAAAATCTCGTCCAAAAGCCAGGCGACGCTGTTTAGCAAAGATAGGGAAGGAAAGACAATATTTCCTCTCCACAAAGGAAAAATGNAAAACGCCCTCGCAACCTCCCTCACAACCTCCCCCTCTCAAGCTCCTCCTCCCGAAATAAGACCACAAAAAAAACCTACTCTTTCCCCTGGTAATCATAATACATCCTAACCCTGACCACCTCATCCCCCTTACTCGCCCTCACCCGTCTCGTGTAATACCTCTCCCCATCCACCTCCGCAAATCCCCAAATCTGCAATGCCGTCCACCCCTTCTCCTCATTAACCGCCTCGCTCTCAATATTCAACCCCTCCTCAACCAACCACCCCTCCTTCAGCCACGGATCCTCAATCTCCTCGCTGTCCAGCGAAATAAACCGCGACCTCCCCGCGATGTTGCCGAAGATGTGGTCTTCGTGCGAGCGCACCGTCCAGTCTAGCGTGCGCAGCTCCGTCGTGCCTTTGATGCCGCCTGTAGCGGTCTGGTCGATGTCGATGTGGGTGGCGCCGGCTTCGTCGACGTATTCTTTGATGTGGAGCGTGATGGTTGCGAAGGAGATTGCTTTGCGGGTTAACCAGCCTACGCCTTGGAGGACGAGGACTGGGTCGACGTCGTCGGAGAGGGTTTTGTTCTGGAAAGGGAGGAAGGGGAGTTAGCTGAAGGTTTCAATTATGAACATTCTTTTTGCTGGAAGAGAAAATAGATCAAGAGGTGAAGGGAGTTTAAAGGTCTCTGCTGATTGTTGAATTGTGCTAGGTTGGGTGGTAGTTGTGTGGTGTGCAAGCTCAAGCTATCTAGTCTTGATGAATTGATCGAAGCCCCGCGATGACGACGCTGCGAAGGGAGGGGTCCAGCGCACGAGCACGAGAGAAGAAGAAGAGTACACTTACCATAGCGAACTTGCCATCGAGGCTCTTAAGAGTTGTTTCTGGCGGAGCTGCCATTGTGTCCTCTGTATCCTGCCTTGTTTTATTTTCGGTGTGTTTGAATTGCAATGAAGAAGTGGAATTAATTATTGTTTGGGGTGGTTATGAAGAGTGGTAGCTCGGTGCTTAAAACTATGGGCAGGTGCTGTAAGCTCGGAGAGCGAATTGATAACTGTACACCCAACCCAATCACAAAGAACCAGGTACGACAGGACAATGGTGAATGGGTGAATGATCAGGCAGAGGAGGGCCTATTATATATGTGGGGCTTATAGATAAGTTACCATGTCCCCCACCGCGGCGGATTGAATCATTGTATTCACTCCATTGGCATCGTTTTTGCTTCTGCCCTGTCGCATTCCCCTCTCTCGCCTTTCCCATTTCCGCCTGAAGCCAAATCAACAATTTCCAGCTGCCAATCTTGTGAAGGCACCACCGACGCAGGCACAAGGGCAGACAGAACAAGCCGAGGCCGCACGTGGATGGCGAAGGCGATCCTTCTGAAAGCGGCTAAGCAACTGCTGGGCTTTGTGGAGGAATATTCTCTTCATTCCGGTACGCGTACTTCTGTTCTCTCCGTGTATCGCAATACAAGCAGACAAGTCAACACCGTCCCGAGCTTCTTCGGAGCACTTTTGAGTCTTGTGAAAATTCCAAATCACTCTTAGCTTTATTCAAACTGCATAATTAAGCTGCAATTGTTCATTGTGGCTGTACTATGCAGCCGTATCTATCTATCTATATATCTCACTACCCCGTAAACATCCCAAACATTCCTAGACCATTTAACCCTGAAACTCCAAGCCACCAAACGTCATATCACATCTATAAGTGTTTCTCTTTCTATTCCTACATTTCTTCTTTCGGCTCCTGCTCAGAATGAACCGACTTGGGCAAATACTTAATCCCCCGACGCGGGCAGCTGCCTTTTGGCCCCGCCGGATCCGTGGGGACAAACTCTCCTGTTTGCAGACTACCCTTGACATTGAACGTGTACCAGGCCTGGTTCAGTGCGCCTCTGGAACACCCTAGGACAACCCTGCTTCCGGTGACGCTCTGCAACGCGTCTTCAAGCTCCGACAATGTGTAGGTTTTGGTCCGGGAGGGGAGGATGTCTGCCTCCGCGAGGGCTTTGTACGTATCCAGTCCTTTGAAAATCTCCACAGCACGATTGAAGAAGTCGACTACCTCATCGGCCGTGTTGTACAGATCACCATAGCAGCTTGGGGCCAAGGTGTTGATGCAAGTTCCATGTTTACTCCACTCGTGCTGCCAGAAATGTTCATTGGTGCCAGAGTTCGGCAGCCAGTATGTATTCATGTCTGCCAGTAAGTCCGTCTGACCAGCATCTGTGAGGATCTGAGTTATGTCGTGGTATACCGGGGCGGCATGACAGTATTGGGGATAGCTGCCGTCACAGTTGTCGGGCCTAGGGGGATGTGTTAGAGTTTTTACCTAGCTTCTCTAATGAACGGAGCAGATAAATTGAAAGAAGTGGAAGGATTGGTTGGGGAAAGCGAACCATAAGCCATGCAAAGTCCAGCTGTCCACAGGCCCAACACTTGGGTGCGTATCCCAAAACTGCGTTTGTAGGAGCTGGCCACCGGGATAAATGAAACAACAGCTATTTCCTGCATCCGTCACATTATGGCACGAAAGAGGGCCATTTATGGGACAAGTGGGTGAGTTGCTATAGGGTTCGTGGTCGTTGCTGCTAGATGGCTGGCTACCGGTGAATGGTGTTTGGGTAAGCAGCCCGCCTGCAAAGCTCACAAGATTGCGGATAGAGGCCATGCTGTTTATTGGTTCGTGTTCTGGAGATGATACTGGAAATTTTCAGGGTTTTATAAGTCAAGTAGATGATCTCTCCTTATTAAAAGAGATAGAGAATCCAAGATGAAGACGTAGCGGTAAGAAGAGGGAGCTGATGAAGAAGGCTGAGTGAGACTCATGGGAGCTCTAGCTGAAGCGATTGGCACCACAGCTGACCCTGTGCCTACAGTACGTAACGTACTGGTACACGTTCCTGCATCCGTGCACTGATTAGCTTCCGTCCCTCCCCTGCCTGAAAACCCCTGCGATGTCATGCTTTTGAACTTCCTCGACCTGGGAGGAGATCAGATATCAAACCCTTTAAACACATACGGGCTGATATAGATAAAAGAGGTATACTTGTCAAGCGTATCTTGCCGATCTAAGCGGTACTTAGCCGGTGGATTCTAAATATGCTAACGGAGGACTTTCCCCCATGTCGATTAGCTGGCCTATCTGATCAGGCTCAGAAGTGCCTAGAGAAACGCCTTTGAATACAATATTGTTTGAGGGATATGGTATGTTGAAATTATAGCTAGTAGCAAAGAATTATGAGGGGAGCGATATCATTCCAGTTCGGAAATAGCAGTTGCGGTATTTTTTGAACTTTTCTGCTGAAATATAAGGGGATTGCGAACTAGATGTATTTTTTCAATTGTTGTATGAGTCTACTCGGAAATAACACTATTCCATGGAACAACAGAGATGCCGGTATGCAGAAAGGATAAGTTACTCTCTGAAAAAAAATTAAGACAAGAGGTTAAAGAGATTAGCAGCGGAGCTGTTCTGGGTGTTGAGTGGTTTGAGGATTTTGGTATCGTTGGCTAAGCTTAATATTCAATGGGGGGGGTTGATTTCGGTTTATTACTATAGCATCTTCACGACTCTTTATCAACTGAGAAAGCCTTCCTAATTTGAATGGTGGAGGCTCGTACTTGGCAGCTGAGAGCGCCTGGCCAATTCCTACAATGTGACTACAACAAAGCGCACTATCGCGAGGCTGTGTGCAAGCCACATAAAACCAACAAATTCTGCCTTCCCCTTAAAACGCAATATTGTTAGATGAGGATATATTTCCAATCTTTCGCAATGTTTCTATAAAATTTTCTCTTTTTTGTTTACGCCGTTATTATTGTTGGACCTGTTTTTCCAAAGTTCATCTTCTCTACTGCTCAATTACACTAGAACTAAAACGCAGTTGCTCTTCGAGCAAAACAAATCCCTCACATAATTATTCAAAAGGCAATTTTGAAATAATGTGTTTTCCAAAGTATGGGCCCCCAAAATATTCATCAATAGATGCAGATTATTCTGTTCCCAGACCACGCTCTGGTCATGGCCACCGAAAAAACCGCCTATCACTCACCGTAACTGTACACGGATACGGTCCAAATACTTCAAGCCATGGGCTGGGATATGGTGTTTCATCGGAGCTGCCTTCAAATTCTGTGAACGGTTATGATTATCAGGATGCTAGTGGTAAGAAAGTTTATAATGATATGTTTCCTGATTTCTGTTTGACAATTCTACTATAGCACAAGGCACAACTACTCCGTCACCGTCAGAACCGCGTCGAAGGAAAAGGAGTAATAAGTTCAAACGAATTATCACTTCACTGAAACCCTGACTATTATTTCCTGAAATAGGATTAAAGCATGGTTATATCACGAAAGGGCCTTCCATGGTATCTGAATGAGGTGGAGAAATAAAATGAAGGTTACGCACATCATATTTCTCAAGACATCAAGGCAGAGATCGGTCTTGATTACATTCTCTCGGTACTCTATTCTAAAACTAGAGATTAGATACATGAGATGTGTCATTTCTGGATATCAATACTCTCAATCGACGAATATATTCGTCGCGACTCTAAAGCATCACTGTGGATACTCCATCCTCTTTGGAACACCACATCGATAAAATATAAGCTAGAAAGGTATTGTGAGAACTTCTCCAGTTAAGGAAAAGTGAAGAGAGGTAGAAAAGGCCTCAAGCTTCTCGAGATATAAGAGACAAAATTATTTGATGCATCAGATTATAGAGGAGCTTGCCTCAATACCTATGCGATTAGTTAGTCTAGGAACTAGATAACTAATAACCATAAGCCTGTATAGCATTGAGGTTCTTCCTATAGATAAGACAATTGATCAGTCAATAATAAAATGTACATGTACTGGATATATCATCTACTCACAGTCTCTATATCAGACTCGGAACATAAAATGGAACCAGATAACTAGTCCTAGATATGCCCAAAGAGCTAAGGAATATGAATTTGGAGTTTCATGGAGTATGGTTTAGTATTTCTAACTTCGTGAGTGTCCGGTAGACTCTCTCACAACAGTTTGGTTGGGTATTGTTTGCCCCGGTTTGGAGTTACCTCCCGCCATACTGCAATGTTCAGTAAGCCGAGATGCTCTAATTCAGAGTCAAATCGTCACTAACAGTCCAAAGATCACGATTGGCCATCTTTTTCGATTCAATAGATTCAAATTTCAGAATTGTGGCAGTATCCACAGACATTAACGAATCCTGTAGCCATTCAACGTATTGTGGAAACGATGTCACACTGCCAAACAGCCTAGCTTTCTTCACACCATGGATCCCTTCGAAAAGCTTCAAGACATCATAATTTGAGCTTCCGTATTGGGCCTGAAAGACCTGAATGGTTAATTCTTCGACACCATCAAAAGCCCTTTTGGCTTGCTCGGCTGAGAAATTCGGATCGCAATCCAGCCTGAGCTGGATGTACCAGCGTCCAACCAGAGATATTAAGGGCCGGCTCGTGATGGGCCTGTAATGAAGACGTAATCGCGGCAACTCATTTAGTAGAGCTGGATGCGCAATAAAAGTATTACCGCCATAAAAGACTTGTTTTGCTTCCTTACAAACTTGATGGCATGATTGTAGGATTGCTGGATATATTAGCGCCGATGTATTGAATGCACCTGAGAGATGTATCGGAGGCAATATAAGGAGTAAGGTATATATCTGGTTGCGGATCTCTCCAGGTAAGGTTAGAAATGTGAGTTTTGACATAATTGAATCTTGATATATAGTTACTTCATATAAAGACGAAATCTACTTCGACCCTTTAGTGGACCGAGGTCAGAAATGGACGGATCGGAGCCGCTCGTAGTGGGCTTCTTGGCAGCCGATAAGTTAACTCTAAAAACTTATCAATAACAGGGGTCTTATGACGACATGGTAACCTTATTTCTAGTACATCCTCAGCCTATTCCCACCCATCACAAACAGGGACCTTCACGACACTTTCATACACAGATGTAGACCTTAAAAGGCTAGATTACAAACCCTAGAATATCCTCGATGGCAGACTTCCTTCTTCATTTTCTGTCCCAAGTGTTTGGCTGGGTATACACTCTTTGCTGGTCATTATCCTTCTATCCACAACCGATCCTTAACTTTCGTCGCAAGTCAACTACTGGAACAACTATAGACTTCCCCGCAATAAATCTTCCTGGATTCGCTGCTTATTTCATTTCCAATTTGGCCTTTCTTTACTCGCCTTTGATAAGACATCAATATGCCCTCCGGAATAATGGCCTGACTCCAACTGTGCAGTTCAACGACCTGGCATTTGCTGGACACGCTGTTCTCCTATCTTTCATAACATTAACGCAATTCTATACACCACTTTGGGGCTTTAAGGAGCGTAATAAAAGCGGAGTTGGAGTAACAATCAGCACTGGAGTCCTTGGGGTATTGGTTGGATGTGTTTTCGGAGTTTTATTGACAATTTTCCTCGTGGTTTTCCGAAATGATCCAGATGCCAAAACTGGATGGGCCTGGATTGATGTGGTTAGTAACTATTGCGACTTATGAGATAACCTACTACTGACACCTTTTACTCTCAGGTTTATGCTGTATCATACGTCAAGCTTTTTATCACGCTTGTAAAATACATGCCACAAGTCATAACGAACTATTGCAACCATTCAACACAGGGCTGGGCGATCGAGCAAATTCTCCTGGATTTTGTTGGAGGGATCTTGTCAATTGCACAACTTGGAATTGACAGCTATCTACAACGAGACTGGTCCGGTATTACCGGTAATCCAGTCAAGCTTGCACTTGGGAATAGCTCAATAGTATTCGACCTGATTTTCATAGTACAACACTACATCCTCTATCGGGGTGCAGTGGAGAAGGAAATAAGAGAAGGGGAAGAAGAATCTCTGCTTGGAAGTTCTGAAAACGATCAAAGAATTAACTAAACGGTTAGTAGAGGAGGATTCAGCGATGCATATCTCGATACCCCTTATTATCTTTATATTTCGTGGCGACAGTCTGTGCTTTCTATCTATACATATTAGGTGGTGCAACTTCTGGAATAGTAAGTTGGGGAGAAGATAATACAAGGTAGATATTGATATTTCTAGGATCTGGCCTCTTGTATTTTTATTATTATTAGATAGAGGTTTATGGATTTCTTTCTCAGCTATTTCTGCTCTGCTGCACGAGTGTGCCATATGCTTCCATAATTGCAGTTTTAGGCTTTCTCGCCTGATTTATCCCACTAATTCTATATCTTCCATGAGGGTTCGTAAGGAATTACACCTGCTGTCTCGTTTCAGAATCTAGATAAACATATCATCTAGAGCATCTAGTCCCCAAGGATCCCAAGACGCAGTAGAAGAGGTTTGTGAAGAGTATATGGACTCCATTTCGCCAAACTCTCTATATTCAGTCCCCGTCAACTCCTGCCTAGTCCACCTCTCCAGGGAATGACGCATAAGCCTTTGCGTCGTCTCCCACCTATTCCCCGCGTCCTCTTTCGCAACAAGAAGTCTCTCTTCCAATTCTTGCTTGCAGATCTCATGGCATCGATTCATTTTCTTCAGTAAGTTGTTGAACCCTTCCTCATGTTGCATTCGACATGCTGAAGCAAGCTGAGCTTCAACGACCTCGGTCTGGATTGTCCAAAAGGAGATTATCTTCTCAATATCGTCTTCAGTTGCTCGAAATAGGGATTTCATCAATCTCCCCCCGTAGTCAAATACCTTCTTTATTCTAGAGACCTCGCTCTCTAACTGCCAGATATGAAGTCTCTCCAGCTGATTTAATTTCTCCTGATACTCTTCAACTAGTCTCGAGAAGTTTCTCCCCATCGTATTCTTTATTTCTTCGAAAGCTGTGTTCGATTCAACACTAAACTCTTCAAACATCACCCTAAATCTCTGGCATTGAAAGCAAAGTTCTGTAACTGAGTGTTCAGGGCAGGGAATTGTATCTTCTGCTTTAGAGTGGGTTTGTGCATCGCAGTTCTTGATGTAATGCGTGACAATATGGCCACAAGTAAACATTCTCAGAGATCGGACACACATTGTAAGTGTAGAAGCATGCAGGGTAGTGACTGCAGCGTGTTGGGCTAGTTTCGGTGCAGTTGTTAGTAAACTGGTATTAAAGTTAAGGACAGTTACAGCAGGAAGTTTCCTGCCAAAGTCCCAAAATATGAACTTACTTATTGCATGATAAATTCAATAAAATGTATCGGTGACTTCGTGGCTTTGAATGTTGACGGATGTCAGGGTTTGGTGTGGCAGTCTCCGCCTTACTGCTGAAGTTGCAACGCAGTGGATTTCCCCCAACTATTTCAAGGCTATGAATACAACAATACAAGCAGTGTATTATATCTTAATTACTTTATCTAGTCCCTTGTATTTATATTTTTATTGGCAAGAAGCTATTAAAGAAAAATGAGACGGAACAAGATTAATTCTTCTTCTCCGTACGAGGGACATAGAAGTAAGGATCATTGTCTTGATCATCTTGTGCCAATCCTTGATTTCTCAGATTCCTCCTAATGTTGAATTCCTCACATTCAGCACACTCATAATCTCTCTCTTCCCTTTCTGAATGAAGGTTCTGTCCAGTACATAGTACAGGATTGTTGTATTTGCAGCATTTTCTGATCATAAGCCTGTGACGGCATTCATAAATGAAAACAACCACGTTGCACATCTTAAGTTCCAACCTTTCTTCTGCTGGATCTAGTTTGTACAATGGTTGTGAAGCCTCTCGGCAATGTTGGTACTCAAGAGATTATTGTTGAATGGTGAGGTTGGACAGAGAAGTAGTAACGGTGTCAGCAGTTGCCTGCTTTCCAGGTGGTTAATATTAAGGTAAAAGGTTTCAAACCAGAAGATCAAAGATGAAGTATCAGTTAGAGGCGCCAAAAGAAGAGTGATGGTGGATAAGGTTTGAACTTTCCGAATAGAGAATGAAGATGAACAAGCTGAAGGTACATGATTCACAGAGGTAGGAATATATAAAACATCAGATAAAGGTTTGTTCAACTTACTGGGTGATCATCTATTTCCATTTCATCAAGTAGAGGTCCAGAATCATCACTAAGACAATATGCTATACTATAAGTCAGAACGTAGTCGTCGTTAATTAGGACTAGGAGTAACTCACCAATTGCTTCTTCGAACTCCTGCATTTCACGAGTCCATATACGATCAAACTCGTCTTTCTCTGTCTGGTACTGGACTTGAAGAGACTGTAGATCAAACAACTGTTGTTGTCGACGTTCTTCGTCTTCCCGTCTATACTCGTCCCAAACGCATACCTCGCAGCAGCCGTCAAAATTCCTATAGAAGACCGTCTGATGCTCTTCAGGACAATAGTATTCACTTTCGAGTTCGCAACCGACGATCTCCAAACCTAAGTTCGTTTATTGAGCGAAACTGCTCAGTTTTCAGAACTGGGATGACTTACGTTCGTGACCACAGACGTCAAAAGTTGTATGGTGGAAGTAGCACATGGTGAAGTGATTTTGATGAATTTAAAGCTCAAGGTTTGAGGTATGGAGTGCAATTGAAGTGGATGGAATTGTGGAAGATATAAATTACAAGTCAAAGCTGAGGAAGTTGGAATTTGTTGAAGACATAGTACATCGGAGAAGCTTCGTCCCCAGCCACTTGCTTTTCCTCCTATTATTCTATTTTACAATAAATTGAGCATATTTGCTTTACTTGATATTTTCAGCTTCTCGTTGCCGAATTCTTTCTCGTTCTCCGAATCTCCTTTCTCGCTACTACTACAACCATCTACCCCCTATTTCCGTTTTTCGTTTTAGTGAGAATTAACGCTAGATTTTTAAAGCTTACTGGTAAAGTCTATTTATGAGNAAGTTGTACGCACAGTTAGTCTAAGTTAACCTAACCCCTATACCCAAGCAGATGTAGGTAGGCCACTTGGTAGAATTAGAAATTCAACTAAATATCTATGCCTCCATCCACCGTATACTTACAGGAAATATTGATGGAGATGATTACGTCTACGTGTAATGACTGCATATACTAATCGTATAGAAAAGGGTGCGTTCAACACGATGAAAAGGGGGAATGGCTAAGCGATTTAGATAAAACATAATCATCAGCAAGGCGCCTACATCTTTCTAAATATCTAAGTCAACCNAAAAAAAGTAAAACAAAATAGAAAGAAAAGTTGTTGTGTGATTTCTTTTACCGTTGAGTAATGCTGAAAACAGTCTTTGTGCTTGACTTTCTAAGTATACTGCACGATATCGTTGAAGAGCTGCTTCTGTCAACACCAATAGCTCTTTACACTTGCCACATTTCCTGTCTGCTCAGATAGTTTGAAAGAAAGAGGGAGAAAGAAATAAAGCAAGGATTGGAATGGAAAAGCTATAGGTCTTTCAGCTATTATGGAGCACTAGAGAAAATCTAGTCGAAACAAATCTTTAACCCAAAGTGAGGCTCTTATGACAAGGTGAATTAGGAATGGGAGTGCTCACTATATTCATTACACTGTGCCACCCGCTATCTGGTTTTGAGTAACTGACATTGGTATATTTGAGGTTATGTCCTTTAGGTGGAAAAGGTTAGATACGCGTCCTCATGTAGAAAGGGGTTAATAAATTGAACGAGCATCCTCAGGCACATGACGTTTTCACTTTACGGCGGAAATATTAAGCCTAGATTACTCTCATTATAGTTCGTCAAACACCAAACTATGCAAGATGTGCTCGGATGTTAAACTTCATTCTTCTGGTGGGGGCTAAATCTTTAGGACTAGCTCGATGTAGCATTGACGACAGGTCATATGAGTAAGTTACTATATGTAAACTGGTTGCAAGAAAGTTTCAATAATGCAATTTTAATATGCAAATCCTGACACACGCTCTTTTTCAAAATTCAAATCCCATTCTCCGACAAGTAGGGGAGTTTTTCAATGCTATTTTTACTCCTCATAGCGCCTTTCCTGCAATCCCGAACACCATCGCTTATGAAAATAAAATCGTGCTACACATCATTCCCCTTCCGATGATCATTGGTCTTCAAAGAAGCGCAAAGTTATTGAATCTAGTTCTAGAATCACCAGCGTGAGGCACACCTCTATCTCACCTCCATCAGCGTCTGATCCGCCAAAAGAGCAGGCGAGGCAAGCGGAGAGTGCTCATGAAGGTTTAGGCTTTTTGCCAAACTCTCATGCAAGAGAGTAGGAGCTGAAAGCTTCTTGCGATCATTATTAACTGCTCCAGGAGTACTAGCTGGGCTACTCGATCGCGGAGTCCCCTTTTCGTTTGCGATAAGGCCCTTGTCATGAACGAATTTAGAGGAACGAAGGTGATAGGGATTATAGCTGTAATACTCGTCGATGATTGGGTGGACCATAACGGTTTGCCTGTGAATAGTGAGGATGGAGTTTGTCGGCACTGTTACCCAGCTTTCCCGTTCGAAGGTCAGTGGCTCGCTGGCTACGAGGACGATATCGGCTCCTTTATCGCGACGGTCCATTTGGAATTCGCCCTTCCTGCTCCTATCTTCCCAAGCAGTACCGGAAGAATAGTATAAGCTCGCGGCCTCATCTGTCTTGCTGCTAACATACCGGGTGCAAATCACACTGTGTCCATCCGTCACAGCAAAGTTTAGGAGACTTCGAGTATCTAGATTCTCCTCCTGAACAACGCTTTGAGGAATCTCCGCGATGAAGTCGTTTATTTGCTTGATGGTCTTCAACATCGCTTGCCGCAGCACGGTTGGGCCAAACCCATTTGGAGGCGGAGAGCTTGGGTTGTGACCCATACGCTCAAGAGTATCTAGGTATAGGGCAAAAGCCCATTCGCTATCCGTCCCTCCGTGTACGCCGAGATACCATTTGTCTGCCAGTTGTGCACCTAGACGACGTTTGATGTATTTCCAACCTCCCAAACCACCGTTATGCATCCACATCAGACTGCCATGTGTGAACGGGTGGCAGTTATCCTCGCTGAGAGAGCCTTCTGTAGTGGCACGGACATGGGCGAATATGAGCGACGAGGCGGTCTTTGAAGCTATTCGTTGAAGATTCGTGCAGTTCCAGGCAGGAGTAGTAGAGGTAAATACACAAGGGTCAGGGCCAAGTTTGGGGTCCGTATAGTATCCAATACCAAACCCATCTCCTATAAATATTGTTAGCTTTTGAGGAGTAACAGCGGTAAGTGGCAAATACCATTGTGAGGTCTCCGCATATCCAGGCGCAGACGGGAGTCGAAGGACTGTGTGAGGATGGAATGCGAAGGATCTAAAATTAACTTCGAAAGCAGGATCTCATCGCTGCCCTTATAAACCTGTGTATGGTCAATATTTACGATCTCGACGAAGGTGTCCTCATATGCTCTCACCAAGAACCGACACATTTTCCTAAGTCAGCTGTTATAANTTTTTTATTTCGTTCCTAGTTATTAATCTAAAGTGTCTTGTTGACTAAAATTAAATAGAAATCAACAGGATTTTATAGCAGGTCGTGTTGAAAAAGCAACTGGAGTGTCGCATTGACTCAGACATTGGCAGGTACGCTGGCTCGCTCCTCGCGAGGCTGAACCGACTGGATTGCGCAATTTTTCGGTCCTGAAAGATGCCGCTCAAAGAAGGTGGCACCATAGATCCATGATATTTGACCGGGACAAAGGTAAAGCGAGCATAGTTATCAACGGATGCAAAGAAATTAGAGCGAATAAATGAATGAATGTTTTGAATGCCTAATGATCTCAATGTATGTAATGTCCTCGAGGCTACGAATTCATTCCTGAGCTCCCGTTAGATGGGGCCAACTCCGTCATAGGCGGCTGGTGCGCCACATACTGTACCTAGCCACAACAGCCACAGTTGCGGTAGCCACGCCACTTCGCATCTCTTCATCCCCGTTATCAAACATGACAGAATCCACAACTATACAACGAGTTTCCAAGCATCGAATTCACGCAAGCAAGCCATCCCTATGACTCCAGGTTATTTGGATATAACAACAAATCCTCACGACTGGTGAGGATGAGCGGTAGACTCTTGACCGCCAGGCTTCTGCCTTTGGCGCGAAGGGTCTCGATACAAACAGTCCGTCGAATTCACCAACCTGTGAACCCAGGTGCTAGTGGGCTGCTCAGGACAGATTCAGCTGTACGCATTGCACGTCAACGAATATGGCCCACAGGATACACGCCGTTTTCTAACGCAGTAGCTGTTCGAAACGCCTCCTTCGTTCGAATCCTCCCAAAGCTTTTTCTTAAATTCGCACGGATTCCAGCTTTGTTTGCAGGCGCCACGGTATCTGGGCTGGTTTATATACAATATCAAGCTACGCGTATGTGACCAAGTATTACTACAAAAGCAAAGACATTCGCTGATCATGTGTAATTACAGAGGCTGGAAACTATGCAATTGAAGTCTTCAATACCGCAACTGGGAAAGTATCTACGATTGCGGGGGGGCTATTCGGCGGCGCTGTAGATATTGCAGATCAGACACGGCGAGGGTGGAATAATACCAAAGAGAAAGTTGAGCTACCAGAATGGGTGCAAAAGATCCTACGAATTCATGAAGAGATCGGTGAAGGTTCCGGTAGGAATGGAGGTGAGGGTCCAGGAGGAGAGCCCCCGAAACAAAGCCGAGTGGGAGCTGCCGCTATGGCAAGTGGATCTGCAGCTGCATATGGATATGATAAATCGGATGAAGATCCAAGAAGTGATGAAGAAGCTGCCCGGGATGACCAAATGATGGTCCTCACAAAGAAGATGATTGAGATCAGAAGCATTTTACAGACGGTTGGACAATCGAATGCCTTGACCTTGCCATCGATTGTTGTCATTGGCTCTCAGTCATCTGGGAAAAGCTCCGTTCTAGAGGCGATAGTTGGCCACGAATTCTTGCCCAAAGGTTCTAATATGGTCACTCGCAGGCCTATTGAGCTTACCCTTGTCAACACTCCCGATAGTCAAGCAGAATATGGCGAATTCCCTGCCCTTGGACTAGGAAAGATTACCGATTTTTCTCATATTCAGCGAACTTTAACAGAGCTCAATCTCGCCGTGCCAGACGATCAATGCGTGTCTGATGATCCAATTCAGTTGACAATATCATCGCCTCATGTTCCAGATTTATCACTAATTGACTTACCTGGATATATTCAAGTTGTTGGAAAGAACCAGCCGTTGGAATTGAAACACAAGATTGCGGACCTCTGTGACAAATATATCCAACCACCCAATGTAATTCTCGCCATTTCTGCAGCAGATGTTGATCTTGCGAATTCCACCGCTCTTAGGTCAAGTCGGAGAGTGGATCCTAGGGGAGAAAGAACCATTGGAGTAGTTACGAAAATGGATCTTGTAGACCCGGTTCGAGGAGCTTCTATTCTCAGAGATAGGAACTACCCGTTGCGGCTTGGCTATGTTGGCGTAATACCACGAGTTCCTCCGCAATCAACGTCGTTGTTTAAGAAAGGGAGCGTGCGTATTGCATCAACGATCTCAAAAAACGAGCATGCTTATTTCTCCGCACATCCCGTTGAGTTTGGTCCAGATGCCGGTTTAAGTGTAGGAACTACGACTCTCCGAAAGAAGCTTATGCAAGTTCTCGAACAGACTATGGCAGCAAGTCTACAGAGCACTGGAGAGGCAATTCAGCAAGAACTTGAAGAGGCAACATATGAGTTCAAAGTGCAATATAATGATCGCCCCTTGTCCGCAGAGACCTACCTAGCTGAAAGCTTGGATGCCTTCAAACATTCCTTTAAGGAGTTTGCTATCAACTTTGGCCGACCTCAAGTTCGTGAGCTGCTAAAAGAGCAACTGGATCAACGAGTTCTTGACATCTTAGCAGCTCGTTACTGGAATAAGCCAATTTCAGATCTCTCTCCGGCCCATGTCGAGCCAGACCCACTGTCAGATCTTCCCAATGCTGATCCGGAATCTTTGTACTGGCACCGCAAATTAGATGCGTCTACATCTGCTTTGACAAAACTTGGTATTGGTCGACTGGCGACTACTGTGGTTGCAAATGCTATCCAAGCTAACATTGACCGACTAATCTCCCAATCAACATTTGCCACCCATCCTTTTGCACGACAGGCCATATCTGAGGCAGCATCAGGCATCTTGAATGAGCGATTTTACAGTACGAGCGACCAAGTTGAGAATTGCATCAAGCCGTATAAGTTTGAAATTGATGTCGAGGAGGGCGAATGGGGTAGAGGTCGAGAGAATGTAGCTGGGGTTCTGAAGAATGAGCTAAAAGCTTGCGAAGATGCTGTGAAAAGAGTTGAGGATCAAGTTGGTGGTCGCAGGAAACTAAAGGATGTGATAGCATTTGTAAATCGTGCACGAAGCGGAGATATAAGTTTAGAGGGCGATAGTTCCGCCGGAGCCGGAGGATTCAGCTCTGCTTTATTACAGAAAGGTAAGCTTCTTCTTCAAGGAAGTGAATCTAACGAAAACTAACGCAAATGTAGGTAGAGAAGCAGTGTTCCTTCAAGATCGAGCATCAATCCTTAAGATGCGACTGATGGCAGTAAAGTCTAAACAATGCGCCAACCTCAAAAACAAATACTACTGTCCCGAAGTTTTCCTTGATGTAGTGTCCACGAAACTTACCCAAACCGCTGTACTCTTTCTCAATGTTGAATTACTATCGGAGTTCTACTATAACTTTCCGAGGGAACTGGATATGAGACTAGGTAGAGGATTAACTACGGATGAAGTTGAACGATTCGCAAAGGAGGATCCCAAGGTCAAGGCGCATTTGGAGGTTATCAGGAGGAAGGAGTTATTAGAATTGGCACTTGAGAAAATGGAGGGTTTGAAATCCTTGGAAATTCAAGGGAAAAATCGAAGGACAGCTTCGGACGTGAGGAAGAAGGAAAAGGGGAGAGGATGGTCATTATTCTAAGAGAAAAAGCTAATGAGTTTTTTTTGTTGTAACAGGTATGGATGGAGTTGGGGTCGCGTATGAGAATTCTTGATATCACAATATCCCCTCATTTGTTATTCCTAGATTTTTACGCTTTGCAGCTAGTATATATGATGTATGATGCCAAAAAGGCTCTCATTTCAGACCGATTAACACCTATACAATGGTTCCCGCTAAATGAGTCACCAGCTCAGAAACAATATAGTACAAAGAGATACTCAAACTATTAATTTAATTTCCATCAACCGTGAACTGTGTCGTTACTTCCCACTTCATGCTCTCTCCCTTCCCATATCCACCTCCTAATCGATTCTTCACCAAAAGGTTAATCCTCTCCCTTAGCTTTGATAAGGCACTGTCATCAACACCCTTAACCCGAAGCTTGAGATTTGCCATGCAAAGCCCATAATGAGCCTGCCAGAATCTTGCCTCTTCCACAGCTGTAATTGATGGGTCACTTTCTATCTCATACATCACTTCAGGTACTCCTTTGCCAGAGTAGCTCATCAAAAGCATCAAGCCTTGAACGATAGCAAGTCGCACTCCTAACACGAACATTGAGATGGCAATGATCGAGCAGAGGAGACGGTCCATCCAGACGTAATAAGTTATTGACAACAACGGAAGGACAAGCATTATGAAAGAGCACGAAAGCGTCAAGAAGTGAGACGGGTTGGAGAGAAGGGACGGAAGAGAAGAGATGTATGCAAAACGCATAGCTTTGCCTATTCGAGCGTGGTTTTTTAGGCCAATTGCTGAGACAAGCGTGGCAATGATGGACAGGAGAGCTGCTGAGTCAACAGAGCCAAAAGACACACGCTGATGGACATGGGGATGGTGCGGGGTGTGAGAACCTAAGGATTCCAGGACGTGTTTGAGGTTATGGGAAATTAGATCGAACCCCATGAATACAAGAAAGACAGACATGGCGAATCCAGCGAGGACTTCTGCTCGTTCAAGACTGCTTGCAAGTTAGCGATCCAGCGTTGTACGGATAAGAAAACCCGCTCTACATACCCGAAAGGATGTCTTATACTTGACCGTTTCCAGACCTCAAAATTGCAAAACACATCTACTCCAACACATATACTGGCACTAACTGCATCGAAAAAGACAAGATGGGACAAAGCAGTCAAGGCCAAGGAACCCTGCGAGCTATATACTACGAACGCTGCTACCAAAGCATGGCAGAGACACCACACTGTTCTCGTAGTTTGTTCTGGTGACATACTTTTCCATGCCTCCTTAAATGTTGGGATAGGAAGAGACGCGGGTAATGCAAGAGGGGGTCGTGGAGGAGGTTCGAGGAAGATTTGATGCTGAGCAGAAACACTACTGTGCTTATATCTGTGACCTCTTCGCTGGCCTACGTTCTGTGCCCCGTTAGCTATGCCTAGCGGCACAAAATATTGAGTATAACGCATACCGATTTGCCAACTGGACCCGCTACATAAGTCTCAGTTTTGAAGTTGAATGGGTTTCGTGGAGGAGCGCTGAAGCTTCCCTCACTATTGACATTCCCTGGAAATGGCATCCCCGACGACATCGAACCAAATCGACCGGGAAAAACATCCATCGTTGGCGACAATGCATTTGGATCATAGTTGACGGCGGAATTAGTCTCCAGATTTGCTCTATTGTTCCCAAATCCAGCTCCTGATGGCTCTAGTTCCTCAGTAGATGGTGTAGGAGGGGTTGGAGTGCGCGGCGGTGCAGGAATGGGCAGGCTCGAAGCCATCTTGCTGCCTCTATGTAACTCGAATGATCATGAGAAATTGATATGACAAAATACAAGCCACAACACAGTTATACGCAGATCAGAGCGTAGTCATCAAAGAAGACAGTTCGCAGATGACGAAGGTTGTCTGCAGCGGCTATTGCCGCGATTGCCCGATTTGGAAGAGACGCGAGGCGAACCGCGACTTGGGTGTAGAAGTGTCACCAGTTTCATACAGCATCCTCAACTCTCGCGTGAATCCTATTTTATATCAGCATTTATACTTGGTCTAACCAGAAGAATCGCCTCAGAAAAGATATTTTATAATCGCTCACAGATCTCTCAAAGATTAGCGTCTGCTTGCCAATTCTGACACGATTTCCCCCTTCATCATTCAGTAATCCAACGTGGCCTAATAGTTTCAATGATGGCCCCTTTCTTATGATATAGCATCACAAATATGGAACCCTTCCCGTCTGAAACTTCTAGCAACCTAAACTTTCAAGATGCTGAAGCCAAGGAAAACTCATCTCATTTGACTGAAAGGGGCAACCATCAGGGGCATAAGAGGAGTGTATCAGGGGGGATTATGTCTAAGTTTCCATTTCTTCGGATGAATTCTGATGAGAAACAATCATCTTCTGGCCAAGAACTCCCCGTCCCAGGATTTTCCCGCATCGATGACCAGAACTCGAAGAAAGCCAGTGGTAGGGCCATGGCTGCGGTTATCAACCAGCAAAGGACGAGAAAGAGGAAAGGATCATTAAGGAAAGCAGCACTTCTCGGCCGAGGTGCACAAAGAGAAAAGAAAGAGATCAAAATGCCTCAAATCGACACTGATCAAGACGCTGGATATGGTGCAGACATCACCCTAAGTCCTACATCCCCAACTGATATTCCACAATCCACTACATTCGGCCTAGGAATCTCAGATGATACACCACGCCCGTCTATGGATGGATATGCAAGTCGATCCAGCACCATTATTCCTCCGCCTATCACTCTTCCAATGGGCTCCGAAGATCACATGAGCCATTCCAGAAATAGAGCGACCAGTCCAACGCTCACGTACACCTCCACTACAGACGAAGATGATATTCTTTCGATACCACGACATCTCTCACCACCTCTGAGGAATGTTCCCCAAATTTCATCTGGATCGGAATCCTACTACGTACCTAGCAGCGGCTCCCTCTCCCGCCGCCGCTCTTCACAAAAACCTAAATCCCCACTCTCACTTGGACTTGCCAACACCACTCTTCCCTCTTCTGAAGCCGAATGGGACTACTCAGAGACTGAGTGGTGGGGATGGGTTGTTCTAATCGTCACTTGGATTGTGTTTGTTGTTGGGATGGGTTCTTGTTTTGGAGTTTGGAGTTGGGCTTGGGATGTAGGCGAGACTCCTTATGCACCTCCAGAGTTAGAAGATGATCCTACGCTACCGGTTGTTGGTTATTATCCCGCATTAATTATTTTGACGGCGGTCATGGCTTGGGTCTGGGTTGTTGTAGCTTGGGTTGGAATGAAATATTTCCGGCATGCAAAGATCAGCGGAGACTGAGCACATTTACAACTCATCCTCGTCGACAGTATTCTTGTTATTCGGTCCAATCCAAGTAGCATATGAAGTTGTTGAGCTTTTCAAGGATCGCCAACGAACATACTATGCCTGTTACCTACGAGGCATTACGGGAGGACTCAAAAAATCTGACCGAACCATACAGAAGGTGTTAATATCCCATCGTTTGAATATTAAATTAGGTGCTGGGTCTTCGATGCCGTCTGTGAGGATAGCGGATGCCTCAGCAAGCCTATCAGTCAGACACGCTTCTCATATTAGCCAGGCAGAGTATACATACCTTCACTAGTAAAGGGTGAGATCATATAACATTGCATGAGCAATCGATTATTTACACAAGTCTGAAACCCAGTAAGGCCAACAAATGATTGAGTTAGGACCTCAGTCAAGGTCTTCATTTTGAATCAGATCTGATTATAATAATAATAATAATAATGAAAGGAGATGATCAAGAGTGAGAGAATGAAATAGGAAGAAAAGAACTGTGATATAGTTCATCCAAATACATCCAAGATCCCATGTATAGAGTACAAATCCTAGATTTAAGTAGAGATTAATATCAGTCGAATCCTTTATAAATCATGACAGATTATTCTCCAAGAAATTCGAGTCTAGAAGAGTTGTAGTCTAAGACTAAGGACTGGAACTGGTGGTCCAAAAGGTTCACTAAGTAAGAAAATAAAATAAACAAAGAAGATTATAGATACAGTTATACTAAATAACATAATCCTTGCGTTTATTAAAAATTTATGAGATTTAGAGTCAGAAAGTAATCTTCCCTCTCACAATTCACTTCTGCATGTACTGGTTAAGCAGGTCACCGTATCCATGGTTTGCAGAAAGTCCCGCGCTAGTAAATTATGCCAAAGGCGGTGAAGCTAGCACAAGCAAAAAAGTTCCCGCCCGCTATATAGAAAATAGAAATCTTGAAGGTCGAGTTCCCAGCTGCAGGATAACCAAGACAATTGGACGAAGGAGAGGATCGCATTTGTCGCAAACCTCATCCTTATATATATTTCACCGATTGATTTGAAGGGATAGCGCATATCCATCAAAGAAATATGGTCACAAAAAGCAAACTCAAAATGGCCCTTGCGGCCGACAAGGGCATTGACTTCGGGAAATTGAAGCTCAAGAAGAAAGAGAAGGCAGTAAAAAAGGCCAAGGGAAAGAAAGGGACAAAGCAGGAATGGGAGGATTTGGATGAAGAGGGCGAAAAGGGTAGCTCAGATGACGGAGGCGTGAAATTGACCAAGGATGACGAAGAAAAAGAGGAAGAAAGCTCAGACGAGGAAGAGGCTGATGGGCCAATGCTAGTAAGTACCACTCACAGAAACTCCTACAGGAACGTTAATGCTGACTATTCTAGGTTGACTTCGAGGGCATCAATGAAAGTGATAGTGATTCCGCTTCTGGCGAAGAAGATGAAGACGAGGCCGCTTCAGATGAAGAAGACATCCCTATGTCCGACCTAGAAGAGCTTTCGGAAACTGAAATGGAAGATGTAATTCCACACCAACGCCTCACGATCAACAATACCATCGCATTGACTGCTGCACTAAAGCGCATCTCGCTGCCCGTCAGCTCCCTCCCTTTCTCCGAGCACCAATCCGTTACGACCTCTGACCCAGTTGCTATCGACGACGTTTCTGATGATTTAAATCGAGAACTGGCATTTTACGCGCAATCTTTATCAGCAGTTAAGACTGCTAGAAAATTGCTAAAGGCTGAGGGAGTACCGTTTTCTCGGCCGAAGGATTATTTCGCGGAGATGGTCAAGGCTGATGAACACATGGCGAAGATCAAGGCGAAACTGATTGACGAAGCTGCCGGAAAGAAGGCAAGTGCAGAGGCAAGAAAGCAGAGAGATTTGAAGAAGTTTGGCAAGCAGGTGCAGGTTGCCAAATTGCAAGAGAGGGAAAAGGAGAAGAAGGCTACGTTAGAGAAGATTAAGACCTTGAAGAGGAGTATGTATTCTCATCTTTCTTTTATAATATTCTCTTTACCGTCTGATGTTTTCAATTTTTTATACTTGAACAATAAAAACTGAGGCTGACTTTCCCCAACCAGAACGTCAAGACCAAGGCGCCCCAGCTGGCGAAAACGAGGCTGACCTCTTTGACGTCGGAGTCGAAGATGAGATCTCCAAGCCTTCACGAAAAGACCGCCATGGTCCTAATAAGCGCCAAAAGAAAGACGAGAAATTTGGGTTTGGAGGCAAGAAAAGGTTCGCGAAGAGCGGTGATGCTATGTCAAGTGGTGATCTTCAGGCATTCTCAAGTAAGAAGATGAAAGGAAAGGTAGGGGGTGCGAAGCAAAGACCTGGAAAAGCTAGGAGGGCGAGCAAGAGATGAGGTGGTTTACAAGAATATATTGATTGCTGGTCATGGCTATGGCGTTTAGGTGTGTTGGTTTGGCATGTAAAATGATGCATGTGAGCTCTGCTCACGTTCATGTAGTATGGGTATGGAGAACTAGTTTAGCTCACTATTAACACACAACCAATTGAAGCGTTATTGTGAGGTTAGAGGCTTTCTATTTTGACAATACGGTTGCCCGGCTCCACTAATATAATGAAGTGCTTCAATCCACTCAACCTATTATGTCGTTTACATATACTACCCATGGCTATGAGTTGAACATTATAGCTTCCTTGGATATGCAATGTTAGGTGTGAGAGCCAGTCTTTCGACTGTGGCTGACTGGTGTATAATTGTAAAATATCAAACCTCCGCCCCCATATTTAGAACTACCGTCTTTTATCCAGGTACTCCTTAGCACCATCCCAAGTCTTTTTATCTCCCTCTTCGATCTCGTTTCCGAGTGACTTGATACCCTCATAGAGGGCATCAAAGAAAGCAAAGGCAACGTCCAAATCCTCAGCAAAGTTGACACTGTGCGGGAGCAGGTTTTTAGCGTATCCTCCCTTGCTCTCTGCTCTCTGCTCAGGGGTAGATTCTGGTTTGCAGTAGTCATCCAAATAGGTCTTCACAGCAATTCCGAGCCCTACATCAATATCCGTAGAGAGTGGCAGGCTACCATAGTTAGTAAACGAAGAGTTGGGGAAGAGATGAATACATACTTGCGACCTAATTCTCCCAGATCATCTCTATTACGGTTTGCTTGGACATTTAGGAACATTGAAGTAGTGACTGCTTCGAGAAGATCTCGATCACTCTCCTGTACAGCCTTGATGAGAGAGTAGAACGAGAGAAAGTTTTTGCTTAATGGTCCTGTATAGCCGATAGGTTGGTGACGTAGCTTGAGAAGGCAAGCAGTACGGCCGATGAGAATACAATGCGCTTTATCTTCGTCAGATCCTCGAAGTGGGCCACCAATAAGTTCTGTGTGTCTGTTGCGGGCATTGAGGTCGTTAAATCGGATGAGTTCGTAAGCAAGGAATGCTGCTTCCTCGGCATGATGGATGTCATTGAAGGCTTTAATTGTTGGTTCAAGTGATTTGAGGGTTATTGCCAGAGCTTTACCCCAACTTGTCAACTCATGCCGATCATTAACATAGTCCCTAAGGTGTAATAACCTCCACAAAACATTTGAGAGGATCTCATCCTTCGAATTGAGGTCTGTAACCTTCCCCTTGGATATTGTCTTTGATACAAAGTCTTTGTCTTCTAGGGACAGAACCGCAAATGAAAGTGTCCCCAGACGAGCATTAATGGCCTTCTCTCGATTTTTGAGCTCTTCGTCCCGAACACCCCATGTATCTGCTTGGGTATTTGGATTTGGTAGTATGTTACGATGATTCAGGACTTGCTTCAAGCTGTCATCGAACCAGTATCTCATAGTTATGTCTTTGTATTGGAAACCTCGATGAATCCGATAGGAAATCAGCGCTGCTGTTTTCTCCTTGAGTGGCACTAGTGATCGCGTAACCAGTCGCTTGTATTCTTCTGATATTACACCGTCGAGAGTTGGCATGACATAGAATTCAGAGGTACTGAAGCAATTCATGAGTCTCGGGCCTATCAGCGACTTTGACAAGTAATGATACATCTCCGCTGGTAATTGGAGACCAAGGTATTCGTGATTATCTTGTGTAAGATGATCATATTCTCTGATGTTGATATTTCCATCTTCTAATGCGATTATGGAATGCTTCACAGCCATCTTCGCCTTTCGGTACTTATCGAGCCAGTTTGGATCCCGCAATTGAAGGACATCATGGAATGCTGCGCAGGTATTTGCTACAGACTTTTCCGAAGTTCTCAGCAAGTTTATGGCATCTCCAATAATATATGGCTGACGAGTAATAATTGTTTCATCGAGCAATGGAGGGAATGTCGGCAGGAAAGATGTCCCAACCATAAGAAGGGCATCTTGAAACATGTCTGGCGATACATTCAATTTTCTGATCAAATCAGATTTAATAATACCGGAGAATGACTTCTTCTCCCAGTCTGCTGAAGATGGGGGAAATATGATGGCGTCGTTAATATCGTATAAAAGTAGCTCCTGCGACCCCATGATACCATCAATATACTGAGTCTCTAACGTATCAAGGTATGCCAACTGATTTGATGTTAGCGTTCAAGTCTTATCATATCGAAACAGAAATCATAACCTGAGCGCAAGCGCTATATGGCGCAATAATAAAATCCAAGTCTCGTTCTGCAAGAACTTCTTGTAGTATTGGATATAAGTCGGTAGGTCGTACGGCACCTTTTCATCATTAGCAGACGAGAAATTCTGACCAAGGTGACTGACTAACCAGAAGCTCCAAAAGCCTTCACAGCATCTTCGGGGTGGTTATCCGCATAAAGATCCCAAGCAGTTTGTGTCTTTAATAAGGCAGCTTTCGCATTGCGAAGGGTCATGTCTTCCTTCCCCATGATTGATTGTCCGTCAAACACAAATATAGGCTTCATTCCATTGACCTTCCACTGATCCAACTCATTTCGAATATGCTCCTTCAAGCCAATTGGGCTTCCACCAAGGGCAGCGAGGAGGGGTTCGTGAGCTGGAGGTTCATCAATCATGTGCTGTAGATATGAGGTTGCTTCAACACCAATTACGGTGCCTTGCATGTCGGAAAATGGCATGGAACTTTATCATTCAGAGAGTTAGAAAAAGCAGGGCAATAAACGCAGCCGTGAAGAAAGGGGGTGCTCACAATAGCTCCGCACCGATCCAGAAATCGCCCTCGAATACTGGTTGTCGATTATGGTTAGCATATTGGCCATAATTGAAGAATGATTTCGTAATCTCATCCAGCGTCTTGATAGCTCCGACGATATAGTCAAAGCCATAGATGCACTGCTCTTCGGGAATCCAGCCATCGAGCGTGTCGCAATAAAGCCTCTCGCCCTCCTCCACTTGAGAGATGATTCTGAAGGCGACGTTCCCAGACCTCAAACACCCATCCATACCCTCTTCAATGTTCGCGACCATACTGATTTGCCCCAGCGACTTTTCTTTGTGCGAAAGGTTGACAATGTGACAAGAAGTGCGACTTACAAGGCATCTTGGTTGGTTTAAAGAGTAAATAAAGTGGCCTGGTGTACAGTGTATAGCTCTTTCCAAGTGAGATATGTCAAGCTGCCACAGTCGCTGTGTGCCAAACTGGAAAGTTTAGGAGGAGGTGGGGTTAGAATTTCTAGATCGTGTGAGCGGGAAGGAACGACCCGAATATTTCTGGCAGTCACAATGGCCGAGTGTAAATGAAGACTTTTGAGATGAGATGAAAATATATGGCTACAGCTTCAAACACCATTCATGGAATCGCCAAGTGAGAATTGTGGGAGGAATTGAGGGAGAATAAGGCTGAAATAGGGTTGAAAGTGAACTCGGAATGTCGCAAAAGGTGGCCGATCCTCCAGAGCTTGAGCTCTAGCGCTAGTCCGCATTGAGAAAGAAGCCGCAAGCATCAGACACTAAATGCGGGAACGCTAAACCTTGTTGGAATACATGTTTATGTAATAAAATTCACGTGATTAAACCTCCATAGAGAATATTAAGTGAGAAAAAGGAAAGAATTAAGCTTAGCAGAGATCAACATCGATAAAATATTAGTAATGGATGTTTAGATGAAGATGTATTTGCCTAGTCAGAAATTGCAAATCGCCAAGTCGGAAGGAAGGCCCAGGGCATTCATTTATCGAGATCGATAAGCCCTTATCATCCCACCACCGACCGTAAGTTACGGAGGAGAGCTTCCCCTGAGCAGCTTCCTTATATCTCATTATTCGATTTCCCTGAAATCTATATCATTATATAACAGCAATGCCATCGTCTGTGAGCGGTGACCGCGGTCGTATTCCAGTAATCGACATATCTGGGTCTGCTCCTGAGGCACAAGTGGCGAAGGATCTGGTTGAGGCAGCAGCCACGTACGGTTTCGTTTATGTCAAAAACGAAGGCAAAGATATCCCGGTCGACGCAATTAACAATGCCTTTAAGTTGGTAGGATATTCTTTATTGAACATATGAACATTCAATTCTGATTGAAGTAATAGTCTAAGTCGTTTTTCAGCTCTCCGGTAGAAGAGAAGGAGTCATGTAAAATCTCTGAGAATGTACGTATTTGCTCTCTCTCTCTCCGTTTAATAGTATAGGCTCAAAGCAGGTATAGAATCGAGGCTGGTCAGGAATGCATGGTGAGACTTTAGATAGCAAGCAAAGAGTGAGTGAACTGTATCTTTTCCAATGGGCTTCAATTAACTCCGCTGCTAGGTTGGAGACTTCAAAGAGTAAGTCTCACTGAAGCTACCTGTTACTAGGCTCAAGTTCTAATTAAACAAGAATCATAAACTTTGGCGAATTCTCGAACGGAAAAGCTCAACAGCCCCTTCCTCCCACCCTAAAAGACCATGAGGGCGAGCTCAACGCCTTCCAAGACTATTGTCACAACCTCTGTCTCAAGATATTAACACTATTTGCAATTGGACTTGATGTCGACCCTGCACAGGGCGGTCGGACCTGGTTCTCCTCAAGACACTCTCGCGCTCTCGGCCCCTCTGGCTGCACGCTCCGCTTCCTTTACTACCCTTCCATCCAATCCTCCAACGATTTCAATCCCGAAGTCGACGTCCGAGCTGGTGCTCACTCAGACTATGGTAGCATCACACTTCTCTTCCAGAACCCTGGACAGCCTGGCCTGGAACTCCTCCCTCCAAATACAACCTCTGCTACCTCTCAAGACTGGTCTCCAGTTTCTGTCACTCCCTCAGGGACAGAAAATGATCCTTTGCCCCCCATTTTAGTTAATATAGGGGATCTATTCAGTAGTTGGACCAATAATTTGCTGAAGAGTACGGTTCACAGGGTCGTATTTCCAAAAGAGGCAAAAATTGGTGGAGAGGATCGATATAGTATTGCGTTCTTCTGTCATCCAGTTAATAACACTGTCTTGGATCCTGTGCCTAGTGAGCGTGTAAAAACACTCAGTGGGAAAGGAGGCAAGAATGTTGAGGGGATGACGGCCGAGGAACATTTACTTAGCAGATTGAAGGCTACGTATCTAGATTTGTATACGGATCAAGAAGATGAGAAGGCCACCGCCTAAGAAGTAGTCTATGAATAATGTTCTCGCTATATATGTATTAGGCGCACATCTCATACTGTTAGTAGTGGGCTTTTATGTGAATGCCCAAAATATTATACAAGAAGCGCAAAATGATGATCTAATGCCTTCAGATACAGCGAAGTGGTATCTTTAAGATCCTATAACTCGAACTACCAAAGCCCGTATCTGTTCACTACTTTCCTTCTTAGCAGTTCATATCATGTCCATCTCAGTAAGTAGGCCGGATCCCCAGCGGAATAGGTGTTGCTCCAGGACCTTCCAGGCGTAGAAAATATGAATAGTTCAGACATGGCCACAGCAGCAGCTCTCCGTTAGAACACACAGCTGTTCAGGAGCTTTTCTCGCTTTCCTTGACTAGTTCTTCGCTATTGTCCGGCACTGATATCCCCTTAGCATCAGATAGTTTATTCGTCCCATCCACTTCATCTTGTTGCTGCGTATCATTCTTTGCAGAGTCTTTCTGACCATCTCCAGTTTCCTTGCCTACGGGTCCCCCATTACCGTTGGAAGCGACCCAGTCATCAAGCATAGTCTCAACCTTCGGAGCCCAGGTTTCCTCACCTTGCTTTAAATCTTTATACTCAAGACAAGATCCTAATTCAAATTGCCCTTGTCTTGTTCTAATAAGTTCGGCCATAAGAGCAGCAGAACCTAATGCGGCACCTAAGTCATGGCACAGAGAACGGACATAGAAACCAGAGGTAACAGTCATCCGAATTCGAACCGCCGGCGGCCCAAGTCTGAAGAATCCGATTCTATCTTTTGCGGCTCCTCATTCTGCTTAGGTACGGTATTTTCGGATCCTTCCGGAGGGGCCAGTCCGCCAGACATTATAGGTTCTTGTTCAGATAAAGAGGATTTCCTATGCTTGGGGGTCGGCTGCTCAATAACCAGGTCATCTTGCTCCTCACTTAATTTTCGCTTCTTCTGGTCAGAACTTTCCAGCGCTNGTTTTTCATGCTCTGCTTCCTTCTCCATTTTCAATGGTTTCGTCTTCTCATCCTCCTGGTTCCATAACTTCTCCGCAACGTTTATTTCGGCATGTCCGGCTTCTTCCGTAGGTGCTTTATGCAGATGTGTACCAGGTTCCATCCATTCCACAATTTCCAGCTCGAGCACTTCAACTGGTCTCCGCTCGATCTCCCGGGGGATTTCCTTTCCTTCACGAGCATATTCGTACAATGGCTTTCCATTCATCTTTAGAGCGGAATAAAGAGGGGGTAATTGCATAAATTTCCCTCGGAATTTGCTCAATGCGTTCTCCACCAAACTCCTTGTGATATGCTGATACGGAGCTTTCTTCAACACCTTTCCTACACGATCGTATGTATCCGTCTCGGCTCCAAACAATACAACGGCTTCGTATTCCTTCGTACACAACAAGAAATTATTAAGTTCTTTCGTACCCTTTCCCACTCCCAGAATCAGCACGCCCGTAGCCAATGGGTCCAATGTTCCTCCATGACCGATTTTCACCTCTATCTTCTTTTCTCTGCGTCTTCTTCTTTGATTATGTGACTCCCGATCACGAGCATTCTTCGCTGCTTGGATCCAAGGAGCGAAAGCTCGAGAAGGAGTAAAATGTTGCTGAAGGTCTCGGATTACTTGGGCGGAGGAGATTCCAGATGGTTTATTCACGGCTGAGATGAGTTAGTCGATTGTTTCTTGAATTGAAGCAGAACTGGCTTACCAAAGACGCCCTCAAGAACCTTTCCTTTAGTCATCCTCCAGAAGTGAGGAACCGACATTCGATGTTTTGAGGATAGAAGAATAATTGAGATAACGGCCCCTTCCCTTCTCCTACTGCAAGATTCGCAGCCGAGAAGCTTTTCGAGGTCTCAACTTATCTTAAACTCTCAGCCTTGCGTTGATGCCTCAAATTCAAGTCCCAAACTTAAACCACTTTAATTAATCTTCGGTATTGGTGGACGCGTGAACCTTCCGAAGGGGTGCTTCCGTCGCGGGGCGCCTCATGCAACTCAACGAGTTACGACATATTTTACGATTTTGAATAGAACGTACCTTTCTTTATCTCCGACGCATTTGGCTCCCTAGCGATAAATATACCCTTTTCTATGGTCTCGACCAATTCAACTCAATGGCAGGCCGTCGGAGACGCTTTTCGACTATTTCAGTCGAAGGTGAGGGCGAGGCTCCACCAATCCACTACGTCAATGAAAGTTCTGTCTTGAAATCTGTGGCAAAGGTCCCTAACCCCGATGACTGGCCTTGCTTTTTGTTAGAAGATGCCGTTGTATACTGGAAGGATGGGGAGACATTAGGAAATATTCTTGACGCTGAGCTCCAAGGCACCTACATGGTGCGAGGAAGGCTTGAGGTAGAGAAGGAAAATCGCAAATACCGTAAGTCCTGAAATATAACTTGTATTGTATTGCTACTAACTGTAGATAGTTCTAAATAAGAAAGCGCAATCTACGTATATCGAAATTAGAGAAAGCCAGGCGTATTCCATCGGTTATGGACCAACCACTATATGGGCTTCTGGGAAGTCGGGTTGGTTTGAGATTCGACCAGCGCCTGCATATCAGGATATTTATAACAGGATTCTCGAGGGAATCGATATATACTATGCAGTTATTGAGGCTTACGAAGAGTTAGAGCATGTACCAAGGCGCAAAGGTTACAGGAATATACTCACTGTTGATGAGATTCTCTTAAAGGTTTGTGAGATACTTTTCTTAGTATGAGATCAATTTCTGACGGTATTGGCAGTATGCTATGAAAGATGGTACAGGCCTCACTCGATCTGAAGTCATTGAGCGCATCCAATCACATGCTTCATTTCTCCTTACACATATGAGGAAGGAAAAACTAGTAAACTTTGAGAACACCGGATTTTACAAGTGGTTAAAGATTCGATGTCCAGTCAGTAGTCAAACTATCCATAGCACCACATAATTACTGATTTTGACCAGGAAATTTACCAACGGCTACAAAGACAACCTTTAATATTAGCACCGGGGGTCATGAATCAAGCTCGGAAAGGCACCTCTCCTACACCTGCTTCACCATCTCCAGAAACACCCCTTACAGAACGCCTGTCAACTCCGCCCATACCAGAGCCTCAAGATTTAAGTGTCACCGGCATCATAGTTAATTTCATCCTCGAGGCAGACAGAAGTGGCCAACGTAAGAGACATGCCATGCGCATTGGCCCTCTTAGCACTTCATTATACTGCACCTATAAGCTTCCAAGCAGAGTTATTGCACAGTCAATTATACGAAAACGGGCACAGGAAATTCTAGATGCCCTAGACAACTCTTGGAAGACCACTCCTATATATGCGGAACTGACGGAAATTACGCGCCAGTCGTTGCAAGCAGATGTCTCCCAGCAAGACATAGACGTCAAGGATCTCGTGAAACGAGAGAAACGGGTCATCGGTTCCACAAACAAGCTGTCAACAGTCGAACGCAATCCAAGGAAAGCAAAGGCATCTCCACAACCTCATTCCTCGAAATCCTTGCCCCTTCTCCATCCAGCTCGCAAGACAGGCGGCAAGGTTGCCTCCCTACGGCTGGTATCATCCCCTCTCCATCCAGATAATTTAGGCACAGACAGTACATCATCCGACGAAGATATCAGTCACGCCCGAAAACGGCGAAAACCATCCACGCTCTCGAGCGATGAAGACGACGGCGCTCAACAACCTCCACCATATGACAGCAAAACTTCAACCAACATATTACCCTCAGAAGACGACGACCCATCCAAAACTTCCAGAAAGCAAGAATCCGAAGCCCTGACCCTAACTTCCACGTTCTTACCTTCTCTTGTACCCACCGGTCCAAACGGCACATGGACCTGTTCAGAGCCCAACTGCAACGCAGTAATCCGCGCAGCTCACACCCCCGATGGCAAGCGCGAGATCCAAGACCACTTTCTCCACCACGCGAGACTCCTAGCTCAGGTATCGCGTGAGACGCTGGTCAAAAAGGAGAGCATTGCCAGCAGACTTCCAGTCAACCACCTCCTAGAGAAGTTAAAGAATCTAGGCAGAGAAGTGGCCGAGCCGCCAGCGAGTATTAATGGGAGGATAGTGCCGCAGCCTATCAAGAGGGAAACGACAGCCTGAAGAGTCAAAAATCTTCAGTAAATCTTTGAACCGAGCTTTTTCTTCTTCTTCCTGTTTTGTTTTATATAGACAGGGGCAGAAGTTAAGGTTTTTTGAAATCATTCTTTTGTAAATTGCATGGGGCTTCAGGGTTTATTCTCTTCATTATACCCACAATTGGATCAATTAATGCTTGCAAGGGATGAAAGGGGGGGGGGGGGTTTAGGACCAATCACGAAGAGCAACTAATTCTCTCTCTCTTTTTATTATTATTATTATTATTAATGACGGCTGGATACGTATATATAAGATGGTGTATGGTACCTATTTGGGATAAGGGGAACCGGATTGTAACCCTTTTTTTCTTCCAGCGGCGTTTTCGGGGACAATGAGGGGTTTTGGTGTTTTTCTTTTTCTCTCTCATTTCTCCCACGATTTCATGGGATTAGATAAATTAGGCGAAAATGCGTATTATATACCTGGGAACAATGGTCATGGGTCATCAGATCAAAAACGCATGAAATGCGAAAACATACCAGCGGTTAGGGAGGAAGGAAGGGGCGTCCAGGAGGAGGGGGGGACATGGATAGATAGATTAGTGATATATAACTATAAAAGTTAGTATGAAAAGAGTACAGTAGAGCACCAAGAGTCATTAAGTGTAACACGTCAGATTTGAGAGATTTACTTCCATGAGGACTGTAATGTTCTACTCTCACAGCACAAATTCGCATTTTGAGGTTCCATGTAAATAAACTGTATTCAATTCATTTCTAGCGTTTCTATCAAACGCTCCCACGTCATGGCATGAGAAAACATACATAAAACGTGAGTCGAATTTTATGCCAAACGTACGCCATGGTATCATTAAAGGGGAAGCAGAGAGACACACTGAACGACGCAATGAGAGAAATAGAGAGAGAAAGAGAGAGAGAGAGAGCATAAAAGAGAGATTGACCTCAGCCTATCCTAAAAGACTGGTGTGGGGGTAGTTGCAATGGAGGTTTTGGGGGGTAAAGGGGGGTTTTGACGGACGCGGAGTAACACAGCACATATAAACACGCACATAACACACAATGCACATAACAACTTTAGCACAAACACACTTTGCTCTAGCCCAATGGGCAGCGGGCTGTAATAACACGAAAAAGAGCTCCGATAAAAGCATTCCAGAAACACCAGGTAATGTTGAAAGAATAATAAATGATGTTCAACGCCCTTTGCTACTATGCACATGATATGATGGTATGATATNAAAAAAAAAAATGTTGACAGGGACTGTGACAGTCAAAACTGGTGAGACAAGTAAAGAGACTAGAGAAAGCATTGTGTTGACAAGTACGAGGCGCTCGAGATATGCCCACAAGTCGACATGATTCAACCTGCGCCAGGATTGCATTCATAGCTTTGATAATAGTGATTGATACTCTGACAGCTAATGGACGACACGGTGAAGCTTCTGACTGANTTTTGGCCAAAATCTTATGATGGTGATTATACTGATGTTAATGATGTGGAAAACTGGAGGAAAGTTGCTTCCCAGCTGAGGGGTAATCTCGACGCGGACACCGGAGGAGCGCAAAAAAAAAAAAATGCTTTGCTAAGCCTTTGAACCGTCCCACAAAACCACACACTCCGATATTGAAATCCTTAAATCCCCAAGATGGTTGACCGATACATAAACGTAGATATTGACATCGAATTAATGACAGCGTGAATATTCCACCCGTCGTTCCCGTTCCCGTCGTCTTCATGGACTTTTTCCCTTCGTCCTTCATTTTTCTGTGCTTTATAGGTGATGCTAGCCTCGTTATTGTTATTGGCGTGCGCCCTAGCATAAATGTCTCCTTTTGTTGCTTCTTTCCATTTTTTTCCCTTTCCCTTTTCCACGATGGAAACAGTTATGATGAGCAGATAATACTGCATCACAGCTACACAGCAGTACCTATAGAAGACGAACCCACATGATGTTGTGGCATGCCTTCCTGCAAAGCTTGGTCGTTCTGTTGAGTTGCAGCAACACACCAGTGTCTATGGAATACCCATGCGCTCTTCTGACATTCTTTGCTGCAATACTTGGTCCTCCTGCACCGTCTGCACTTGGCGAACTGTCTTGTATATTCCTCCCACTTCCCACATTGGTAATAAGCGCATTGCCGAATGCCACCTCTCGAATCATCCTTCCTGCACAAGTTTCTCATTACCACTCCAGCCCAGTATTGCATATCCGATGAGTGGTGCCGTACGGTGAATTTCTCAACCAATGGGAAGATATTGAAGTCGTCTGGAAGAAGATATTCCTCCTCCTGCTCATCGTTGTTGTTGTTGTCGTCCTCCTCTTCTTCTTCCTGGTGACATGCTGAAGCTTCCGAGGACGTAGAACTTACCGAGGAATGGTTATGACGGGAGTGAGATGTGGAAGATGTGTCGTAGTATTTGTCGAGGAGACGGAGTTCGTCGCCAATTTTAAGTTTTGGGACCAAATGCGAGTGTTGGAAGTAGGAGCGGAGATTGCAGTATTTTGAGACATAGGCGAGCAACTGAAGGGACATGAGTACATCTTCATCTCGTGGCATGGAAGCCAGGACTTGAGCGTTTGCAGGTGTCGGACGGTCCAGGAGGTATCTGGGGATCGAATTCATGGAAATAGCGGGCGGGGTATTAGCGATCGTTTGGGGTGTGGGAGAGATCCCCATTGTTGGACCGGTTGGAGTAGGAGTATCATTGATCATGCTGCTCTCGAGTGGCGAGCGGTGGGTGATGTTAAATGTGCCCGTGGCATCCTGAGCTTCGGAAACGGTTGGTGTCGTCAATCCCAATGGTGTCTCGACTGCTGCGAGCATGCTATCAGCCTCCTCAATGTTCACATCTCGAATGCCCACATCCGATTGCATGGCCGAGTGATCGCCTGCGATATCTGGGTCTCCGCCGGACTCATCTGATGCGACACTGTCCACGTTTGTATCCTCCAGATCGCCAGCGGTCGATTGCTGATGTCGGATGGATGGTCGTCTGCGCGCGCGGCTCGAGGACGGGCCTGGTATGGATGTAGGGCGAGTCGTCATGGCCGATGATCGCATCTGAACCGGAGGAAGAGGCGTGGTGGGTGATTCGGGCAGGGATGTGGCACCGGTATGGAATCCCGAGACCATGGAAGGAAGACGGTCCACATCGCGGACGGGTCTCAAATTGAAGCCATCGGTTGTATCCATGGAGGGCACGGCACTCGCCAGCGGCTGGATGTGATGTCGGGGTTGGGGCATGAGATTATTTGGGCGGGCTTCTGGGCTTCGGCTACTGTGATTATGGTGATGATGATGAATATGATGGTTATGATGGTGTCGATGTGGGGCGAAAGTGGTACGTTCGGGTGGAGAGGTGAGTGGGAACTGCAGACCCGTCGAGGCAGCATCCATTCTGCTGGTGGTTGTGGATGCCGTCGCAAGAGAAGAAGAAGAAGGATGTGGATAATTTGCAGCGATGTCGAGCGATGGCGGAGGGGCCTGGCGTCGAGAGGCTCGATAGTCGGCATCAAATCGAGATGGACGATTTGTGAAAGAAGCCGCTGCCTTGTGAGCAGAGCGGTGATCGCCCGAGCGCAAACCATCCTGCAGACGCCGTTCTTGCAAAGCTTTAGCCTTGGCCTCCTCGGCCTTCTCGCGACATCGATCGACGACCTTGATGTAGTTGTCGAGGATGGTTGCGATGACGGGAACCATATCCGCCTCTACCACGCGGGTTCGCACGTTCTCCGAACCGCGGACGCCGATATTCACGACACACTGGAATGCCAGATTCCACTTCCACATATCCATCAAATCCTTGCTGCGGCCGGCCTTGAGAAGGCAGACCAGGCGCTCGATGCCGCCATCGACGGTCAAGATGTCCCTGATACGGGCGGAGGAGGTGGTGAGATAGGAGAGGTGGTTGAGCGAATTGATCAGAGGTAGAGTGGAGGTGCAATCGAGGGCTCGACGATCATAGAGGGCGGTGGTGATGCCCACCGAGGCCTTGTTGACATTGGGGATGCTGAAGTTGACTTCCCTCATATTGGGTGGTGTAGAATGGTGAAGGAAGCTTTGTATTTCGGAAGAACCAATTCCGCTCTAGATGCGAGAAGAAGCAAGCTCTTTCCCAAGACGAGAATATTTTTCGAATGGAATTTCTTTTTGATCGAATGGAACTTAGAATAACGATGGTGATGGCAGCGTGACTGCGCCTACTTGCCCGTTGCTCGCGTAAGATTTTAACGGTTTTGTGTGCGTACGGTAGTTTGGTGGATCCAGCCAGCGATGATGATATAATGTCGATTTGTCGGAAAGATCGAGATGAAACAGAATGAGGAGAATCCGAGTGTTGATCTCAGCCTCGAGGATTCAGGGTGGTGGGCATTCAGATGGGTGCCGCCACACAACACACACAAAAGCTTAAGCAGAAAGAAGCAGCAGCAATAGCAGCAGCTTTTCTTCCGACAACTATCAGGCCGCTGTCGAGTGCCAGTCACACCGATGGTAGTTGGACACTACACGCACACTCGAACGAAGATATCGTGATCTCGGATTCGTGAGGATAGGGGTATCGTACGAGCTGTGTCGGGAAGCAGCAGGAGAATTGCCAGGACGGGGAGATTTATTCGGCGAGGGCTCGAGCGGCGAAAAGATAATCAGAATAATCAGGATGGGGTTTGCGTCGTCTCGGCGGCAGCAAGGGTTTGGGGCGGAAGTAGGAGTTCGAAGGAAATTGGGAGGGGGGGCCAGCGTGCGCTATGGAAGGGCGATTTTGCTGCACGGCGAAAATGCGAAAAGGACGAGAGAACCCGGATGGGGGATCAGTTGGAAGCAGACTAAAGACACCAAAAGAGAAGAAGAATGACGAAGAAGATGGAGAAGATGGATGATGGAGAGAGAGTGTGTGTGTGAGAGAGGAGAGGAGAGAGAGAAAGGGATGGTGGATGGCGATGGCGATGGAGATCTGAACTGGGGGGCGGAAGAATAATAGGGAAGCGGACCCTCGAACCGGCAAAGGGCGAGCACGAGCCGTTCGAGCCCAAGCGACTTTTGGTGGTCTTGACTTGACAACTTGGGCTTTGGGCTGGGCACAGAGAGCGAAGGAGGGTGGCGGGAGAGGCGCTGGTTGGTTTGTTACGCTTGGGGGAGTTTACGGTGATTGGGATTTCAACTTGTGAATAAAAGAGAATAACAGGAAGAAAATAATAATAATTCACTGGCTGCTTGGGCTTTCAGAGCTGTTGGTTTGCTGGTTTTTTGCTAGTTTTTACTGCATCTCTTTTCATCACTCTCATCCCTTCAGGCAATGAATTACACAGTACAGTAAGGTAAGTGAAGTCAGTAAAAGTCTTCGGTCAAGGCCCCTGCCAGAAGACGGGTGGCACGCCCGACATTACTAATTCACTCCCTGGGCATCGTATCGTGTGCTGCAAGTCAGCATCAAAAGTTGGATCTCTACACAATACTATATAATAATTGCTGCTCCGTGAATTCTTTAGTTTACTTCGATCCTCATTGTTGTGTACAGGTACTAATACAATATGTAGGTCAACACAATCACAATAGCCAAAGGGATGGGTATCACCAAGGTGCCGTACTTCTGACTAGATCTGACCCGATATTATGAATTAGTGAGCTGCTGCAATTTACAGTTATGACCCGTTCCTCCCTTCTTCGAGAGCTTCTCCGAGCTGAGCTCACTGAACATCACGGGGATCATCCATGACTCCATCAGCGCATCCCGGACAAGGAGAATCCGAAATTTTCTTTTCTTCTCGTGCTTCTCTCTTCTCCCCTTTTTTTCGCCATTGCATTAATCGCGATTGCCATCCCGTCGGAGTGACCGCCGCAGAAATTTGCAGCACAAGCTGATCTCCGACCCACGGCACGGCATCCAAGGTACCGTACCTTGACCTGCTTATTCACCCGCTCAGCTCTCAACACCGTTGACAGGTTCCTGGACTGGACCGTAACTTACTTGGAACCACGAGCGATTCCGGCGCTTACACCGCTTAGGACGCTTCCAACGACATCATTGTACATTGGCCTTTCAGCTGCCATAGGCACCATCCGATACGTGAATGGGGTATGTGCGGTGCGTGCTAACAGTGGCCTAGTCCCCGGCGGTCGCTGACTTGGGACTCACGGCCCTGGGAGACGCTGAGGTACTCCAACCGATTTGTTGGAAGGAGACGCTCACGGCACCCACGCGCGGCTCCTGCGTTGCTCAGTGCCCGTAACTCGTGCTGGACGGTGCTGGAATTATGGAGCACTTGTCCCGTAGACTGTAGGGAGTTGGAGCCCGCGTCTCCAAGTGCAATTGCCGCCGCCCACCAGCTAAAAATAAGGTAGCTGCACCGCAACCTCGCCTGCTAGAGACGCCCGCTAATTCCAAATATTAAATCAATTAACACCCGGCGGCGGCTGCTGTAATTACTGCAAACGCAGCTTGGCCGTTGTTCTGCAGCCATTAGGAGACTGATGCAGGAGATGATGGCACTTGAATCCCCTTTTTTTTTTAAAAGTCTCCCTTCTATGGTTATTTGCTAGAAAGTAACAGCCAGCAAACACTACATAAAGAAGCCACGAAGCACACCAACAAAGTCAAGCACCTGATAGCTGCCCAAGCAACTACTAAATCAAAAACAATCACCTCATCAGAATACAGTACTGTAGTATACAGTACATCGTGGCAAGCGGACAACATCAAACCCCATCCCTTAACACTACACTACACTACATCATATCACATGCAAGAAATGGCCCCCTTTCACCTGTGCAAAAGCCAAACAAAGCCTGCGCATCCACCATTAACAACCGAGAGACGACCCGTCAGGCGCTTAAACCCGTCCACAACCCTCCAATCAACCACCTCACCATGCCCATCACAAAGGAAACAAGGTAGCCGCGCCATTTACTGAAAGAAAACCAACAACCCATCACATTCCCCCTGATTAGTCTGTTTTACACGTATCTTCTATTGTTTATTTCCGTTAAAAAATATTAACTTCCCCAGTACCAAACTACCAACTTAACACCAACAGCAACCTCCCTCCAAAGGGTATCCCAGCGTATCCAGACATCCCCCAATTCAAAGCATACAATACGAACAAAATTCAATCCAATTCCCCTTTATCTAATAAATATAACTTATCTTTATATTCTATCTCCCAATTCCAAGAGAACCCCCTAATTACAACACATCATAGCACAGCATATCACTAGCAAAGTATACACTACACTACTATACTATACTTCTCCAATTCAAACTCTTTACCCAACACCCATCCATCCAACTCCTAACCAACTTCCCCCTTTATTTTACCGTAAATAAAACCCCTACCCTACTCGAACAATGAGACAGACATACTAGGATTTAAGCGCTGCTCTCCCGCGCTTATTCGTTCCCATTTCCTCTGCATACAACACCACCCTGTGGCGTTTCCCCCCCTCCCTTTCCCGTCCTGTTGGTTCTGTACTGTGTAATTACCCGTGCTATTCTAGAAGAGTTCGCGCTTCTTTTTTTGCTTTTTTTGCTGTTGGTTTATTCCTTCTTAGAGCAATGTTGACCTTTGCTGAATTAGTTAGTTAGGCCTGAATTATTCATTAGTTAAGTGACTACTTTAGGCAACATTCAACAAAGATATACAAATCACATCACTTATCAACCCACTCAAAACTTTGTTTATATGGTGTAATATTGAGGATACGATCCCACAACTACCAATTCTAATCAAACNAAAAAAAGCAAAAAAAAAATTACAAGTTCTTTGCAAAGCATCACTTAACGCCGTAGAACTCTCCTCTTTCCGATTGCGTCACGCAGCCCCATATTACGCCGGATAAATTAAAAATCAAGTCTGCCTCCTGAAAACCTGTCAACCCCTCAAAAAATACTGACGCTTGTCAGAGAAAACTCGAAGAACAATATCAAAACATAGCCATGCCTACAAACAAATACAAGAAATAAAAGCACAGACTTTTCTCCTCCAGAAGTAGCCCAGCCCAGCCATCTTTCGCCCCTGAGAAAGACGCTGCAGAATGAACATGATGATCAAGCAAAGAAGAGATGGTCGTCTTCATCATATATAAGCCGTCATCATCATCACAATTGCCAATCATTATCTTCATATGCCCTTCCTGGACAAAACTCAACCTAACAAATCGCCCAAGGAAAGCCCAACGCGGATGCTACAAGCCCAGCCTAGAAAGCATCTTCATCGGTCCAGTTGGCTTCGCTGCCGGATGGGATTCGGTTGCCTTCCGCATCTATCATCGCAATACCTCCATGTACTCCGTACGGCGGTATACCTCGCGCTTTCTTCATCTGGCCAGGTGGACCATATCCACCTTCGGGAGTAACCCTTTTGTTATGAGCAGCCGCCCGAAGCCTTGCATAGTACGCCTCGGTTGCATCTTCTTCGGACTCGGACACATCATCATAAGTCTCCCAGTTTTCCGAGCCCGAGATGGTTGTTGCGGTAGTAGATGTATTTGACAGCTGTCGGCTTGCCGGCGCTTGAGGATACTGCGCTGCCGGTGGAATTCGCTCGTTCTGACGCATTGAGTTACGCAGTTCATAGTATGACTGTGTCCTGCTGTGTCGATACTCGTCGTCATATACATCTTCCGGGGTAACATGGCGTACAATATCCACCGAGGAATCACTTTCATGTCGCATATGAGATGCTGGTGTTGGAGCTTGTGGAGGGAAAATATCTCGCATCCGCGGCGGTGGCATCCTAGCAGGAGGTGGCCCCATTTTGTGAATAGTGCCACCACCATCTTGTCTGGAATCGGGAGCTTTACGCTCGGGGGAATTACAACCATAATTAAGGTTTGATAACGGCGCACGCGCTGGGATCCTAGATGGTGTTCGGCCTCCATTGGTGGAGACTGAGTTGGAAAGGGGGTTACGTCTCAATGTATTATTCGCTCCAGGAACAGGTGTCTTGCTCACGGCCGGTGGTTTCGTGGGCACAGTCGTGGTAGTGGTGCGGCCGCTTGGTACAGCTTTCTGATTCTTAGAAGCAGCTATCGGTGGTCCCGCCGGAGTTTTTGGTCTTGCTCCTGCTGGAGTCTTTGGTCGTGGCCCTGGTGCTGTTACTGGCCTTGGCTCTGAAGCTTCTAGCTCATCCAGATATCTTTCCCCGTGTACCAAGAATGGTCGGCCATATTCATCCTCCCACTTCTCAAGAACTTTCCTAAGATCTACCGCGATCTTTGGCAGTTCTTTAGCGATACGCTTTCTCATCTTTTCCTCTCGGAGAAGTCTCGTTGGATCTCGTTTCTCTCCCTTTTGACCACGCATCATCAAACGAGATGCATCTTGGCTCGAAGCAGCAAGATCATCACGGTCTTTTACCAATGAACGGTGTCTTTCGATGAGGGCTAGAGTTGGCGCACGTTGCTCTCTCAGAACCTCCAAGCGGGAAATCTCCTGCTCATGTGCTTCGAGTAAGGCATCGCTGTAAACATCGGAAAACGCTGGTGTAAATTCCAACATTTCATCTTCAGAGAAATACAGACTGTCCCATAGTTCTTGCAGTTTGTATCTTGCATCTTCCACAAACAGGTGTAGATTCTGTCTCTTCAGCTCGTTCAACCGGGAAAGCTCATCCTCGAATTCATTTATCTGTCGCACACCACAGCCACGATTGCCATTCAGGAATCTCTTTCTCTCATATTCTTCAACTCCAAGACGGTCCCATAAACCTTCGACTGTAGTTTTCAGGTCTTTGAGGCGCCTTTCACGTGCTTTCTTCTCCTCTCCTAGTTTGTCTCTTTTTCCTCGTAACCGAGAAATATCGTCTTCATGAAGACCTAGTTGTTCTGGAGCATCACGATAGTACTTAACAATCATACCATCTGTCTGTGCTTGCGGTGTTCCCAGCTCAGCCCAGAGCTGAATGATGTTTTCGGAAAGCGCCTTAACTGTTGAAATACGGCGCGTATATTCTTCATACACACGTGTAAATTCATCATCAAGAGCCTCGACATAAGATGGCGACAGGTCGACTGTAGGAGGAATGCTCGCATTCGGCTTACTTGGTGGTAGGGTTATTTTGATAAAGGAAGGCTCCAGATGAGACGCATAAGATTCAAGAGCTTGAACAAGTTCTATTAAATGTTAGCAATGTCAAGCAGGTGCGAATTCCATACTCGCGGGTTGTGATAAGAAAATTATGCTCACTCTGGACTTGCTCAAAGCGCTCTCTGTGTAGCTTTGAAATGGTAAGGTGTTTCTCTTTTAGTGATTGTAAACATCGCGTCAGAGGGTATGTGATTTTCAAATCTTCATCTTCCGCTTCATATTCATGTCGGTTTTTGTTAGAATTTAAGGAGATCTCCATCTGTTTGATTGTTGTGATGATGTGCTGAGCTTCATCTGTCATATCCTTTTTCTCATTTGTCACACGTCGCACTTGATTGTTCAGAGTCTCTGACAACGCAGCGAACAACTGATAAATGTTAGATAGATTCTGTTATAGCTTCAAATATCGCCTACCTCCGACTCTCTTGAATCTCGCTCATGATTTGGAACGCCGATCTCATCAAAGAGACCGTGAAGTTGACCAATGATAGTCGAAACCTGCGACACCAAAAAATTGGTATCCATGGCGTACTGTACTAACTACGGAGCGTTGTATTAATGCCGTATATATATATGTTTTGTAGTAAAAATCTTGAGTAGTAGACGAAGGACGCCTTCTACTATAGAATAGCTTCGCAGCGAAAGACTGTATGTTAAATGAGGATGAATGAATGGTCAGCAATATTCAAGACGTAATCGCAACAGCGAAACCTCTAGATTTACTGCTAAGGAAATCATCAACAATTGAGTGAAATCGTGTCTAGTTGTGGACCTCCTTTGTGAGGATGAACCGTGATGATGTCGTTTAGATATGGTTGTTTTGAGTTTAATGTTGCCGTTGACACAGCAACGGTAGTCAGCCGCTAAAAGTGGGTAACAACAACCCCGCGGTGCAGATGACGCTGAGCGGATCCTGTTTTGAGACCAAAGCAATCTATTCATAGCTTCGAGGCGATCTACGATCAAATAAATAGTTAGCAGGTATCCATTTAACAAAATTTGTTATTGTAGATATACACTCTGTCCCTTCAACCATAACCTATCGGTGCCCGTTTTTAAAGTCCGCCGCGCAACCTATTAACTATATCTTCATGCTAAATATTGAGAGTTAGATGATTTCTGATAATGAGTAAGCAAACTCAGTTCTTTGAATACTGTAGATATAGTTGATATCTCAATATCATGTATTATTAGCAAATAGGTCCAGAAAGTTTGGTGTCTTGCTTTTTAAGAACTAGATTTATTAAAATCAAATCCACCGTGTAAAATTTTATACCACATGTCACACGTATTCAAACATATAATTCTTTGATCAATAGCTCTGTTGTTCTCTTCGGCCCGTTTAACCACTTAACATGCTATGATTTCATACCTGGTAAATTGCCAAATTATAACAGTCAAGAGATTTATGGTAGACGTAGTAACTGTTCCCTTTGCTGGATCTAATAGTTAGCGGAAAGCCGGGGAAGGTATTGATCCGGGTGTCGCAATACAAGTACCTCATCAAGGCTGGCCTTAATCGCATCTCAACCACGCCAAATATATCTGACAGACCGCCGAACTCTCATCCTTTTTAAACGTGGAAGCTTCTCCCTTCTTCAGAATGGAGACTGCTTATAAGTCATGGGGTAAGTATATCTGACTTTCCAGCCCAAAAATTCCCCAACCCATCAAGCTCACCTTATCGATAACAGAGCTCGACAATCAAGTCCAACTTGTAGACCCCCACCGTGATGCCCTCTACACATATGATCAAGACGAACAAAAGGCAATAGGCATAGCAAAACCATGGAAGAGCGATCCAAATCACTTCAAAAAGGTCCGGATCTCCGCCGTGGCACTTCTCAAAATGGTCATGCACGCCCGCTCGGGAGGTTCGATTGAAGTGATGGGGCTGATGCAAGGGAAAATTGCGGGGGATACCTTCATTGTCACAGATGCATTCCGACTACCAGTTGAGGGCACAGAGACAAGAGTTAATGCTCAGGATGAGGCGAATGAATACATGGTAGCTTATACACAAGCCGGCCATCTCCAGGGGAAGAAGGAGAATGTCGTAGGGTGGTACCACAGCCACCCAGGATATGGCTGCTGGCTGAGTGGTATCGACGTGAATACGCAAGCTATTCAGCAGTCCTTCTCGGATCCATTTCTGGCCGTCGTCATCGACCCAGACCGTACGATCTCCGCAGGAAAGGTTGAAATAGGAGCATTTAGAACATATCCCGAGAACTACAAGCCTCCTGATGCTGCCACCGATGATGGCTATCAAGCAATTCCTCTATCCAAAATAGAGGACTTCGGTGCCCACAGTAGTCGCTATTATTCATTAGAGGTATCGCACTTTAAGAGCACTTTGGATACACATCTTCTGGAGCAGCTGTGGAATAAATACTGGGTGCAGACTCTCAGCCAAAGCCCTTTATTCGCGAATCGTGACTACAGCAGCAAGCAAATGCTTGATCTAAAGTCGAGGATCTTTCAAACAGCCAATGGAATATCACGGTCGGGAAGGGCGTCGATGGGTGCTGTGGCTAACAGAGGGCTTGAGCAGCAACTCGAGAAGGTCGTTAGAGACAGCAAAAAGATCGCTGGGGAGGAATGGAATGGATTAATGGCAGGCGAGGTGAAGGCGAAATTATTTAATGGTCTAGGAGAGAACTCTAAGGAGCCCGTTGACCAGACTGCTCCGCCTGCAGCCTCTGTTAAACAATAATGTATTCTTGCGGGGAATTCCTAAAAATAGGTCTGGCTCCGCAAAGAAAGATTGAACGAGGACCTAGTCAACTTTATGCATTGCATGGCGTATATTATATTACCTGGAGCGGAGTCCTGGTCGAAAATGGGAAACTACTCTAGAAATACAGTCGTCCAAGTTCTTTTATGATTCTGATATGAGAACCTGACATTACCAATCCGTTTCACTTTTCTATTGCCGAAATACCCTCTTCTAATCTTGCCAGTGTCTCATCTCTTCCCAATACTTTTAATATCGTTACTGTATCTGGTCCTGGCATACCACCTAGTAGTGCCCACCGTAGATATTTATGCACCAGTATCATCCATGCTTTGTTGTAGGCTTCTTCTGTCTTTTTCAGAGTCGATTCAGCACTATCTTTTGGAAACCCATTTTGAATAATATCGGATATCACAGATTTTAATTTTGATGCCTCCCAATCTGACTCATCAATTTTGGAGAGATTAGTATAGATGTGCTTCATGTTAGACTGCCTCGAGTCTAAAGCCAAAGTATCTGATGCATGTTCTGGAATACTCGCAATAAGGGTGTCTGAATCGGGAGCGCTAAAGAAGTATTTATTCCGAGAGATAAAGTCAGATGGCGTCTTGTAATTATGCACGTCGCCTAACAAGACGGAATGTACGTATTGCTCTCTTGCGCACCTCTCTGAAAAGTTCTTCTCCAGCCACAGCTTCTGTGTCTTAAGGTCTGGATCTTTATCAAACAATCGAAGTATAGGCTTTACAACGAGTTCTTTAAGATCATGTGAAGGATCAAGGGGCTTGCCCTCTTGGGCTTCAGTAGCATATCGTTGAGCATGCATCTTTTGCAAGTACCAAAGCTTCTCAAATGATACGCGTGTATCGCCTCTGGTGTATTTCATGGTAGCCTATTACAGTTTAGATAAAGGTACAATGACTGAGAAGAAGTTTTACCTTTTCTATTAAATCTTGCATGCTCATCACGTCGGTTTTCTCGCCGTGAGACCACCCTAGCAAAGCTACAAAGTTAGTTAGCGTCTCAGAAAAGACGCCTTGATCTCTATAAGACGATATATCAATTGATCCATCACGCTTGCTCAGCTTCTGGTTCTTATGATTAACAAGGAGGCCAACATGTGCAAACTGAGGCGCAGTCCATCCAAATGCTTCATACATCGCAAGATGCTTAGGAGTAGATGACATCCATTCCTGAAAGCATAGTCAGAATATAATCGATCTTGTTATGAATTAAAAACTTACTGATCCTCGAATAACGTGGGTTATTTTCATCAGATGGTCATCTACGACATTGGCAAGGTGATATGTAGGGAATCCGTCGGATTTAATCAATATTGGGTCATCATATGAACCCCCAAGCGTGATTTTCAAGGCACCTTTCTGTCGAACTTTTCCATAAACAAGATCATTGAATTCAGGATATCGTTCTGGAACTTTAAGTCTAATCACATGAGATTCACCATGTGAAGCCCTATCGTCAGACTCCTCTTTTGAGATGTGGGCGCATTTTCGGTCATAATCTGGTGGTAGACCTTGCTTGTTTCGGTGCTCCGCAAGAGTATGTAGTCTCTCTGCAGAACAAAAGCATCTATATGCATGATCTGAATCAAGTAATTTTCTTGCATGTTCTTGATATAGGGTAGTACGCTCGGACTGAGACCATAAGCAAATGTTTCTTGAATAAAGAAATACAGACCTACTTGTCTATAAGGGCCATAAGGACCTCCTATGAGGGGACCTGAAAGAAAATAAGTTGGCATATAAGAGGAAGAAAATTGCCGGGCATCTGACCTTCATCCCAATGGATTCCTGCCCATTGCAGATCTTGAAATAATCTTTCCTCTGCATCAGGGACCGTTCGTTTCTTCATAAGTCAGTCAGCGCATCTCGAGTCTTCAGGGGTATTAAAGTCACCTGATCAGTATCTTCAATTCGTAATAAAAACTGGCCGCCTGTTTTCTTAGCTACCAGATAGTTAAAGAGTGCAGTCCGGAGGGAACCAAGGTGAAGATATCCTGTAGGTGAGGGAGCAAACCTCGTTCTTGCCGGGCTTGACTTAGAGAGGTTTACTGCAGTTCTACGAGCTTCAGCGGCTTCACAAGCCGCAGATATCGACGCATTTCGAGTCTGTACGCAAAACAGGCATACCTGCGAGGAGGAAAGCGTTCTCCTCACCGGCAATTGAAACATTAGTATCTATCACTCCTGATCGCTCCCAGAGACATTGGTGCTATATAGAGCTTCTCACGCAAGAGAAGAGGAGCTCGAAACCTGCAGCCCGGTTGGTCCGAGCGTCTTGCTTTCCTTGCCTCACCTCCGGAAAGCACGCTAAAGGTAAATATTCCGCTGAACTTCCGTCACTTTTCAGCCTGCTATTACCAATCCTTGCATCTCGCCCATTTCGTGGGGCAAATTTTCTACTGGGCTAAACAAAGTGAATAGTAGCCTCCTTCCGGATTCCCGAGGCCATCTGTTTTAGGCCTCACTATCTCATTACCATACCAATCTCCTTTGAAGCCTCTTCAGCATGGCTTCAACGACTGAAGAGATTGATCTCTACGGTAGGGTTGCTATTATATATGTGCATCGACAAAATCTGACAGTCAGCAGAGGTGTTAGAAGTAAGCAAAGATGCAACGAGGGCCGAGATCAGAAAGGCATATCATAAGGTCAGCCTTTTCCTGAGCCTCGTGGTGCACGAATACTGACGTCGTGCAGGCTGCCTTGCAGCACCATCCAGACAAAGTGCCTGAAGATCAGAGGGAAGCGGCAGATATAAAATTCAAAGGCGTTAGCCAAGCATATGAAATCCTTTCCGATGAAGAAAAGCGAAGCCTATACGATACCCATGGCATGGCAGCCTTCGATGGGAGCCGTGGCCCAATGGGAGCGGAGGTGGATCTAGATGATATTCTACAACAAATGTTCGGCATGGGTGGCGGGATGCCACCTGGATTTGGAGGTGGTGGAGGTCCAAGACGCCAACGCAGAGGTGCAGACGAGGAACAGAAATATGAGGTAACCTTGGAGGAGTTATACAAAGGGAAGACGGTTAAGTTTGCCAGCACGAAGAACGTTATATGCACGCACTGCAAAGGCACTGGCGGAAAGGAGAAGGCAAAACCGCAAACCTGTGAGCGATGTAAAGGTAATGGCATCACTATCGGTCTACGGTCCGTTGGTCCAGGACTAGTTACACAGGAGAGGGTGGTCTGTGATTCTTGCAGTGGCACGGGCAAGGTGTTCAAGGAAAAGGATAGATGCAAGAAGTGCAAAGGAAAGAGGACGACGTCAGAGAAAAAAGTGTTGGAGATTTATATCCCAAGAGGTGCTAGGGAAGGGGAGAGGATAGTCTTGGAAGGTGAAGCAGACCAGGTACCTGACCAGATACCGGGTGATATTGTTTTCACTCTAGCAGAGGAGGACCATCCAATATTCCAGAGAGCAGGCGATGACCTATCAGCTGAACTAAATGTTACGTTAGCCGAGTCTCTCTGCGGGTTTTCAAGAGTCGTTTTGAAGCATCTCGACGGACGCGGCATTCATTTAGATCACCCACAAGGAAAGATCCTAAAACCTGGCCAGGTTCTGAAAGTTCCGGGTGAGGGAATGCCACTCAAAAAGAGTGACCTCAGAGGCGATCTATATCTGATCGTCAAGATTCAGTTCCCGGAGGATGGATGGACTGAAAATGCAGACGATTTTACTGCCCTCCAGAACATCCTTCCAAAGCCAGCCCCCAAGATCGAGGCAACAGAGGTCGATGAGGTCCAGTTTGACCCAAATGCGGAGATCGAAGATGTAAGTTTTCTCTTCTTGAATATATTTAGACACTGCTAACAATCTTAGTTCGGGGCCGGTTCAGGCGATCCAAGGGCTGCTGGTGGATGGGAGGACGATGATGATGACGAAGGAGGTCCACAATGTGCACAGCAATAATTGGGATACAGAATTTGGAATTAGAGGGTATTTCATGTGTCAACGCGGCGATAGTTCTAATGTTACACCCCGGCGGTATGATCATTGATAATAGACGGATAAAATCGCGGTCATTTGAAATTGCCTTATGAGACAACTGGCAGATGCTCAACTCAGTTATAATCATGAGAACTAATCAAATTGATCATTCACACTCCGTTGTTACTTGCTCTTCAAATATCATACCTTAGTTGTGACGAGCACGTGTAAGTGAGGGACTGCGAGGGGTAACACCACGCATTAACGTTTTCCCGTAGCGGTACTCGTGGGAAGGGTTAGCCCTTAGTACAAATCACGTGAAATTCTCGAACCTCGAAATTTCGCTAAGCGGAAATGTAGAGGAAAATAGAGAGGTAATCGAATTCGACACAATCGACAACTTACGACAAACCAGACGACAAGGTACGATTGAAATTGATTTTCTGCTTGGAATAATGTTAGATTATTTGGAGTTGATTGGCTGATCCTTTTTCGCAGATGGTTGCCGCAAAGAAGCACGTTACGATCGTCAAGAAGCGTATGTTCACCTTCCCTGATCTAACTTGATCTATTTGCCCGCGCGGTGTCTCTCACGATGAGCTTCTGGAGGTGGAAAATGGGATCAATCATGTGGAATTGCTGGAGTGAGTGTTGACAGGGTTCAAATATAGGCACAAACCGCTTCAACAGACATCAGAGCGACCGATTCAAATGTGTCGCTCCTAGCTGGAGAAAACCAAAGGGTATTGATAATGCCCTCCGAAGACGGTTCAAGGGTCAAGCAGCCATGCCATCGGTACGTGAATTCCGCAGGAGCTATTGAGAATGGTGGAGGAATTTGGCTATTATAGGTCTAGAAGACTACTGTCAATCAACGGAGTAGTGGATCATGAAAACAGCGGCTGATGACGAACTCCCCTTATATAGATTGGTTATGGCTCAAACAAGAAGACCCGCCATATGATGCCCTCCGGACACAAGGCTTTCCTCGTCAACAACGTCCGAGACCTCGACCTCCTCCTCATGCACAACAAGACCTACGCCGCAGAGTATGTTACAACTTTGCACCAGGAAGCTATACACAAAAGGTTCCCAAAAACACTAACAATCCTCATCTAGGATCTCCCACTCCGTATCCTCAAGAAAGAGAGTCGAAATTGTAACGCGCGCGAAGCAACTCGGTGTTAAGGTTACGAACGCAAAGGCTAGGGTTACGACTGAGGTTTAAGGCGATGGTTGGATCCGGGGGGTTCAGAGCTTTTCGTTTGGGAATTAACTCGCATGGGATCGGGATTTGCTTGATATCATGATAAAAAAAAGAGAACGAAAGGCAGTGTAGTAATACGTCACGTGCCTTACGATCAATGAAGAGAACCTTCTTGCGCATTTATGCTTTTACTCCGAGTGGTGTGAATCTGTGATTCCTACGTTTGTGGTGCTAAAGGGACTAGGTGACATTCTGAAGATACTGGAATTTGCTGGTAGAAAAGATGGTCTTGGTGAAGGAGAGCATTAGGATAGCGGATATCACCAATTTTTCAGAGCATATCTACCTAAAACGACCCTGCAGGATCTTGAATTACTACTTATGTGTTGACCGAACAACTATGTGCCTCTAACAATAGCGGAGAAAGGTGCGGCATAAAGATTGACTCTTATTTCAGAAAAGCTATCTGTACCAGCTATTTACTATTTGCCATATTGAACATTATATACTCATCTCCTTCATTAACCCGCTGTTTCCACCTCCTCTTAATGCGAATTTCTTCAACTAGCATCTATTTGTTGTACCACTCAGAAACCCATTGCACGATCTGTGCAACTTCACTATCCACAACCTGCTGCACCCCCTCATTAGCCTCCGCGTTGGAGAGAAGCAGATCTGAACAGTGAAATCCTCCTGGAATTATTTGCACCGGATGTTCAGGAGCTGAAGCCAATGGACCACCAGGACGGGAGGTTGACGACATGCCAGCCGGACGCCAGGGATCAAATTCACTGTCAATATGTAGTTAGCCATGAAAATAGTAGGTCGATAAGGCTATTTAGGTAAAAGAGTATTAGAAGTAGGAGAAGAGTAAGCATACCCATTTGTCCATATCAATCTTGTAGTGTTGTCTAACCCCCATCCCTCAGTATATTTATTGACGGAATGAGTGTTGATGCTCGAATTAACATTCTCAGGGTAAGTGTATCCATTCTCCGGTGGAAAGTACAAATTGCACTGGTTTGAGTAATATTCAGAGGTGAGGAGACGGGAGACAATAGATGGTTGATTTTGTGGAGCTCCTCTGTAATGTATCAGCGTTAATGAACTGGGATATGTGAGTAATGGGATTATGAGACGTACTCCTGCCACCAATCGAATCCAGAACATAACATCCAGTACCACTGACGATCCGCACCGTTGTCGATAGTGTAGTCGGTAAACTGAAGGTTTGAGGCGTTATGAGAGTCGAAGCAGGAGACATCCATGACATCGGTGTACCCGACAGCTTGGCAGTCTATTCGGTACCTTAGCAGGTAAAGGAAATAGGCAAATAAGGACGCTTACAGCCTGGAATAAGAGTGCTGTTTAGCCATGCACCATAGCTTTGAATTGCCTTTTCAGCTCCAATTCCTTCAGGGCCGGGAACAACAGCTGCGCCAGCTTCAACGCCCTAAATGAGATTAGCACGTATAATCACAAAAAGGTCGATGGTACCTACTTCGACGGCATCACAGAATTGAAAGAATATGGAGTAGCCACTAGTGAAAGAATTGTCTTGCCACATATATGGGCCAAATGCGAGAGCACTGTGTCCATACGATCAACTACTAGCCCAGCCCCTTTGGGAGAACAGGCAAGGGATATACGTACTAAGCAAAATCATCATTATGTTGCAGATCCTGTAGTCCAAATAGAGCCTTCAGGTCATAGACTTCTTCCTCAGTGCCATTCGTAAGGATTTGATCTGCATACTCGATTATTGCCTGCATGTCATTGCTACAGTTCTGAGGCATGTTTTCCTGGATTGGAGCAAAATATTGCCACTATTTCAAGTAAGAACAAAGGAAAACAACATGGGACAGAAGAGAGACAGACAAAGTCGTGAACGGCTTCAACTGGAGCACTTGTGGCATGGTACGCCCAGAATGTTCCGGGGGCAACCGACTCAGTCCAGGCAGCGAGAGAGCCAGAGTAAGAGCCTCCTGAAAAGACCCAAGGCTGCATGAATTAGAAAAATATTTTCTAAAGGAATCAATTTTGAGCACCAAACTCACAGCATTATCGGCATTACTGCTATGATTGATATCAAAAGGCAAATCAACATTTTTGGCAAAGTAAGTGAAATCGGCGATAGCTTGAGGAAGAGTCAAAAGCTGGAGATTCTCAGTGTTCAAGACATCATATGGAGATGATTCGCCCCAAAATCGATCTACAATTATATGGTTAGTAGTGAACTTTTTAGAAGAGGAATTCTTAATCTTACGCTCCAAAAGAAGGGCTGCTCCACCAATCTCCTGTGCAAAACGACCAACAATGGTGGTATTGATTAAGTAAAAGTCATATCCATCAGCAGATGTTTCTCCAGGAGTAAATAAAACAACCTAGATTATGATTAGTTAATTATATTATACCTTGCGAACTAGTCAGGGATATACTCACTGGAGAACCTGGTCCATTCCAATATTCGGAAGTCCAAATATACCTCTGCTGGAAGGTTCCCTTAGAAGGGTCATTGTGATCAAGAATCTGGGTGAAGAAGGCCGTTCCTGTATTATTGACTGCCCCTGCAACTGCTGCCTTTGAGAAAGATACTGTATCCTTTGTTGGAGGAATTGGAGGAACCAATCTTCCAGGATGATAGTTCATGGCAGCAGCCAGCGCGGAGCTGCACAGGGGCCAAATGGATAGGGTTGAAACCTTCATCCTGATCTGAAGCAGTTGGCACGGCAAGAGATACGAGGATGAATGAATATAACACTTCAAGAAGTGATAGTACAGTGACTGGAGAGACTGACCAGACTTGGGAATTTCCAAAGCTGAAAAGGAAAATTGGTGCAATAGAAAATGGGATTGAGTATCACAATCGTGGTACAAACACAATCAATTTATAAAGAATTGAAAACTAACATGGCTCTGCCACCACGACTCACTTACCACCTCACAACCCTGTCTCAAAACTCTCAAGACATACCGGAATAGTTCATGCGAACCCCCCTGCCTGCAGCCGATGGATGCCATGGCAATGCAAATTCGGGGCAAAGCAGGCAGGATAGGCAGGTGATAGCTCAGAGTTCACAGCAGTTGGCAGCTCCCCTGGCTTTCACGTGGGATACTCTGCTGTGTCCCCAAGACATAGTAGCGGCACAGACGCAGAATCAGAGACAAATGCAGGAGAAAAATGACACCCAAGAACCAGAGTATCAAAGAAATCCATAATGCGGAGCCCACTAGAGCAGGTCTGGCAGATCTGATGGTAACTCACACGGATGGCAGCACGCAGCAGAGTTACATCCTTCTAGAAACCAACAAAAGTGTGACATCCTTCCAGGACGTAAGCACCAGTTGCAACCAAATCCATCACCACACTTCAAGAAAAAGCTGCATCAACAATGCATGCATTCCCTTACGCAGGTTATGTATTAACAACAGGGTTTATATTAGTAATATCTTCAATAGCATTAACTTATGATGACGCGATGTTATAAGCGAAGGTATATATCTTGGTAATCATATATTAGCTATACAAAAAGGATTAAACTTAAGTGTTACTTTATTTATATTATTCTAACAAAAGGAAGCTCTTTGCAGCTTACAGGAACAGCTCTGGATAGCGGATGTTTTACTCAGTATGTCTGACTTGCAACAAAAAGATGATTGATCCTCCATCCTTCGATCTGGGTCGTAAAATCAATAGGGTCTTTGACTAAGGATAGCTGCTATATTTAGCATGGGAGACAAAGAATCTCGACTTACAACTCCACAATACCCCATCTTAAATGCAGCAAGATCAATATTGACACTCATCCATCCGTCCGAGAATAGATGTGTATTCTGAGATACAAGAAAGTCCAAAGTAGTCGTCAGCTCCGTCGTGTCTAGACAGGTTGTGTTGGTATTCTGCAGGTGTGTTGCATGCGGCTCGGGAAGAACAAGAAGACAAAGAAATGTGATTTTTCTATTTTCTTTAGCTTAAGCTCGCCCCGGGCCAGTGTCCCATCTGGGATCCAACACGACATTCTGTCAAAGTTCTTATGTTATTGGCGCAAAGTTTCTGGTTGTGAGAGCGTTTAATCTCACATATTTCAAGTCACCTCCTCTTTATGGTGGCGGAAGAAATATCTGTGATCAAATGCAGGACGTGTTGGTCGCAGCTCTATACCTTGTGCTTAGGGTAGAATCCTCCATTACGAGTATGAGAGAGGAACTAAGACAAAGTAACTGCGCTCTCTGTGTGGAGCTGTGGAGCTACATATATACCGAATTAGGATATCCGTTACCGTATATCTCGATTAGTCTACATAGCATAGCTGAATTTAAAAATGGAAAAGGTAAGTAGAATATTGAACAAATTCTTATTAAATCCTGATCAGGATATAATTTAATTATATGTACCAGCGCAAGATCCGTCACTTTATTGATATTGTTAAAGTATCCAGTATGTCGTAAGCAGTCCGCTGGGTCTTGTGCGAACTAATTAGCCGTATCAATCCAGAGGAATTGAAACTCTCATTCACTGGACTGCTAGATTTGCAGGTTGTAACATCTGGCATTGCACTCTGAAGAGCGTCAATGCTTGAGATCCTCATACAAGCATAAACAAGCTTCTGACGAATAAGTTAGATGTGGCCAGAGCGCATCAAGAAATTCCAAAAGCCCTTGAATCGGGCGACATTTCCTAGCTTCTTCTAGGTCGCCAAGCGCTTTCAAGCGTTAGCCTAGTGTTGATTCCATGTTGAATCTGCGGTGACGCGAAACAAAGTCAAGAGAAGCAAGCAAGAGGTGGCATTGAGCTTGTGGGGTTACGAATTAATTTACGAGAATAGAGTATATCGATTTAAGCTAGTTGAACTAGTAAAACGCGGAAACATCTTGCTAGTTTGTTATACTTCCCTAGATAGCAATACCCAGATTTAAACGGAAAGTAGGTGTAATAAAGAATGCAAATTCAGACAAATGTCTGCCTGTATATGCTCTCTTATATTGTAGGACTCGTTCATCTCGGAGCTACCTACGGGAGCCAGCGAGTGCTAGATATAGCCTAACCCGACTGTTTCCCCTACTATCTAGGAGGTATATATATATATATATATATATCGTGTAGTCTTTTCGAACTCCATCGAGAAAACTAGATCAGTTGAAGATATATCAGCATCCAGCATCAACCCGAAGAAAAATTATCATAGTTAATATCTTTGAATTCGCTATCATGCATCCAAGGAAGGTTATTGCGCTCATAGCTTGTCTGTAAAAGGTTCTTTGGCGACAGCTTGCGTGGAAACTGCGAATGACAGTGTGTTTTAATCATGCGAAGGATGGGACGGCTTGTAAGAAAAGAGAGGTCTTACCTGACAAGTCTTGTGGAGAAAAATTAACACGGATCCAAGAACAATCCCGTGTTGGAAGTGATCATGTTTTCAAATTAAGAGGATGGCAAGGCAAGTTCTCGATTAAATATTGTTTGGAAATTTTAGAGTACTGACTTCCTAACTTAGTTAGGTTAAGGTACGCGCACTTAGTTGGCTATGTTAGGTCGCGGTTTCACGTGCCATGTCTCAACATGCACTAAAGTCCTTCTACGTAGCTATAGAATTATCAATATGATAAACAAAAAAAAAAAAATGCTCTGAAGAAGTTTAAAAACGGGGTATTCAACTTAAGAGTACTCTAATCTATTTAAGTTGACGTGCATTCTGCTCAACGTCTAATAAATAAGATTCTGCAGCAAAAATGCTTTCAAAAATAAATAAGCAAGTTTGAGCAATGTCAAAATTCAACATCAAAATCAAATAGCCTCCGACATATTTTCATCGTTTTTGTAACATTAGCGTGAACCAAACAGTACGACTTGTTAGATAATAGCATAGGATCTTAACACCACAATGCTTAGTAACGTGAGTACTGAGAGTACTAGATATAGTATGAGTTGTAAAGAGAACTCATGTAAGATCTCGCCAGTCTAGAGATTTAGTGTCGATTTTCGAATGTGCCTAAGTCTGATGTTGGCCGAGTTCTCTAAAGAGGAAGTCGTCGGTAATGCTGCAGACAGAGGAAGATAGCGGAACTAGTCGGGGTGTTAAACTGTACTGCAACAGCCTTTTCTTGCCGAGATCATGAATTATGATACTTTCAGGCACGGTTCGTCGCGGCTTTATGCTTCGTCCCCTAAAGTCGAGCGGAACCCTCTTCACTGGATAGCCTTCCTTGTTCCCCAGGTATAGCTCCCGCTGCTTAGTAGAAGTAGTGTTCAAATATGCCTCAATATCATCTGCTTTCCAGCCTCTAAACTTTTTCTCATCTTCCCGGTGCTAATAATCCCTTGACCCTCTCGATCCTTGCCATTGCTCCCTCTAATCGCTCAAGCCTCTTCCGCTTTTCCACGTCTCTTTTCTCCAGAATAGCAACCCGTTCTTCTAATTTCGCGCGCGCCTTTCGCTCTGTCGCAACCATTTCATTGGCTTGCATGAATAACTGTGCCGACAGTTCTTCTAGTTCGCCTGACGCTGCGTTCAGCTTGCCCTCAGCTGCTGCTCGGAGAGACTGTTCTCGATTCAAGGCCGCAACTAGATCAGTCGTTGAGGGAGCGGTTGCTGGTAATGCGGGGACGGCTTTGCGCGAGGATAGGAAGGAGGAGAGGCGGTTTTGGACAGGGAGGTAGGAGGATAAACGGCTGGGGCTGGAATTTCGTTGGCTTTGAGGCGGAGATTGTTGCTGTGGTAAGGACTGAAGTGGCTGGTCGGGTATGGTTTGTTGTGGTTGCTGCTGTTGCTGGCTTTGCAGTTTTTGGATTTCGTCTTCGTAGTCTGCCCATCTGTCTACTGCTCAATGTCAGCGTGCATTGCGAAAATATTTGAGTCACATATGTGAGGCTAAGGCGATTCCGACGGACGTACCTGCGGCTGTAGCCTTCTGTGTGAGCATGCGGACCTGCGCCTGGAGGTCTTGGATCTGCCTTTGCGCCTCGATCAGACTTTCCGATTCCATCGAAGGCAGGTCCGTCCCGCAGTGAGGACACTGGGGATACGCTGATAACACGCCAACATTAGAAGCCTGTGTCTCCGTCATCGTCATCGTTGCAGCCATGTCTTGAGGTGAGGTCAGGAGACAACAGCCAAGGCTAGGTGATCTCGAGGAGTAAGGTGCAACGTGCGTGATTTAGTAATTGAGGTTCTTGATGGGCTCTGTTCCAAGATATGGGTTGTATTATGTATGATGGTGTAAGTAAGTCCTCAGTTGAGTTTATGATCTTTGTCCTGAGATACTGATACGAGGTCTACTCGCGAGGTTTGAAGTGCTTCATGCCGACGGATGGCGGGCCCTGCGCCACCTTGTTTCTGCGACACACTCTTTACTGGTACGTGCTGACAATACTGCAGCGAAACACTACGTCAAAACCGGCTGTACAGAGTTCCGATTGGGAAGAAAACAAGAGTTAAATTTGGAGTATTTAGACTTATTGAAGTCTCGATGAACATTTGTCGTGGTGAGTCGGTAGAAACGCTGTACAGTTGCTCGCTGTAACGGTGAAGGGTCTCGACCCGTCAGTGCTGGATTCAGTTTCCCCCCCATCGATCGTGCTAGCTCAGCCCTGCCCGCGGCAATGCAGTCACCGAAGTGTAACACCGCCTTTTCCCTGCGATCGGATCTCTCTAGTTAGTTACTGTCAGCAGTTCTAATTTTAATAAGGTCTCTCCATGACCAGGATCGGCTCCAGGAATCACTCTTCTCCGCAGCGTAGCACAGTATTCCGGTGTGGTGATGTGTGGTCCGGGCTGCCGCCAGCTGTGTTTGGCTTGGTTAGTCATGAAGATGCGTTCGGAAGTTCATCGTTAGAGCTTCTCAGTAATGTTATGGTTGGCCTGTTAGGATCGAAAATCGGGATATTCTCCATTGATAGCGTTAACAGTCATTCAGAAGCATTCTGACTAGAAATATTTCGATTGCTACGAGGTTAATTCTTCCCTCACGATGGTACTGCCTATTACTGTATCAAAGGCTTCTAATACTGTGCAATCAACAGTTCAATATTTCAAATACCAGTCACGTGATTAAGATGCGCTTCTCCGCGGAACATTAACTTTACCGGTAGGGAACGGGAGTACGAGTCCCGTACTGTTGCACCAAGCCTACTGTTTCCGAGTGTTCTGTGCCGTACAGGAGACCGTATCCACCTGCTGCATCAGCAGTACCTTGCAGAAGTACTGACGGACTCCCATCACGAACCTATATATTTGGAATGAAGAGCTCCTTTGAGCTTTTGTACATAAGGTACGAGATGGTCCTGTAGATGGTGGCAAAAGACCAGCACAAACAAAGTTCGCCGGCTGGGCGATCCCATGTCAGTGTTTTGTGGTACCCTACGTCTTCCTGCCGCGGTGCAGCGTCATAGGCACATGGTTACCCTGGACCCTAGTCAAGCCACATCTAGGGGCCTTACTTTATAGGCACACAACCAATAAAAGTACTGCAGCCTAACATGTTAAGTTATCGGAAGCGTCTCCTTTGTGTCTCCGAGATCCTGCTTACTTGCACACACTACACATAGGCCACCTTATCTCCTTTCCACAACCTAATGCTGTACTTTGCCATTTTGTCAAAAGAAACCTCCCTATGGAGGTAATCACCGCACTGCTGCTCTAGCCGTTCAGAACCGAAAGGTTACTACGATGTACACCGCAACTAAGCGCTTCCTTTTCTCTCACCGCACACTCCACTTTCTCTCTTGGGAGATTTGTCGTGTGTTGTAGACGCCTGGGCCCAAACAAAAAGGACACCGCAGCATCTACAGTACTGTACAGTGTACGGTATTGACGTGGCTCTTCAAGAACACTGACCGCATCCCACTCATCCTCAACAAACCAGCCCTCCGATCTTGGGCGAGAAGGTCTGCCACTTGCCCTCCTTGCCCGACTACCCCATGCGGCCAGCTACAGAAGGAGCGAAGGCCAAGTCATACGACGACTCGTTTAATGGGGGTTTTGATGGGGGACAAATAATGCTGCCCAAGACTCAACTTATCGGATGGCGGCTGGGCGTTTAGTCTCCAGTGAGGGCAGTACAGGAGCAGAGTTGCAGGCCAGCAGAATAAAGTATGGTACAGTAGTACTCTCCTAGTACTTTCCTAGTACGGATACGGCGGCATGGTAGCACATATCTAGGAGATCCCCCACGTTAGGAGATCGGTGCGAAACCTGACCTCTTGGTGCTTGGGCTCAGAGAGTGCCTCGGCGACTCAGCTAGCATGAGAGAGACACAGAGAGGAACAAGTTGTGGGTGGTGTTTGGAAGAAGCAATGCCAATACAATCAGAGCACAAATTAACAGAGTCTCTTACGGCTACGGCGGCTTCGAGCTGAATCTCTGGAGAAGCAAATAATTACTCTTGCTTTTTTGGCACATACCGTACTTACTTGGCAAGCCCGGTGAATCAGGAAGAACTGAGTAGATAGAGCCGGCCGGTGAGGTTTGCAGTCTACAAAGACCGGCGCTCGTGTGCTCCGTGTATTCTTCAGTTGGATAAACTGTAGTGTCTTTCGCCATGTTTTACTTTTGTAAGTCGGGTACAGTGATTAACTTACCTTTCCGTAGACTCCCTGGCCCCGTAATAGTTACTACTCGTCAGTCTGAGCAAACGGTGGTCGTGGGTATGGAGCGTACAGTAATTTCGCAAATGCGAGAGGCCCGGTCGTGTGCTGCGACTTCCCCCATCCTTTCCCTGCAAAGCTTATCAGCCACCACACGCATCATCCCGTTTCCACCCCCCGTATCAAATCCCGACCAACACAGTAATATTACAGTCATCATCTTCCCGAATCGGGCTGCCTGTCCTTGACCTGCTTGTTCCAGCAAGTCCCCGTTCCATCTGCCCTTCCCTTCCTCCTATTCTTTCTTCTTATTCCAGTCTGTAACTTGGCTTACTTCCTAACCTCCATCTCTTTTTAAATCCCAAAGTCGGTCATCATTTTGCATCATCTTATCCCTTATCTTAGCATCGTTTGCGTGTCCATGTCCTCCCTCTGATCACTGCCGGACGCCTGAGATGCCTCATCAGACGCACCAGACAGCCTTGTGCAACGAATTGCTCGTCACCATCCAGGAGCGCTGCCGATAAGGGTTTTGCACGTCTTGGTTGAATCTTTCGAGGCTATCTGAACTCGTCCAGGCATTTATTTTACGCAAATCAAGGTCCTTAGCACAAGATCAACCATCCCAGTTGTCATCAAGTAATAGTTCGTCGGAGACTGGACGGATCCTGGCGTAAGATCCGCACGCGACCTTAGGCCCTTGAACCCGCGACCCTAGGTCCAAATGTTGGCTCCGCGGTCTCTTTTATTCACTCGACAGCAGCATTTACAATCCTCAACAGCCCCACGACGACAAGCTAAGAATGAACGAGCCCCGAGTGACCGGAAGATCGAGTCTCCTAAGAGAGCTGCTCGAGTCGATATGTCCCGAACCTCGACTGTGACGGTGGCGGCGACGGCGACTGCCACAACAACCACCACAACGTCAAGACCTACAACTCCCACTTCTCCCGTTATTATTCCTGCTCGCGGGCACCATGAAGGCGCTCATGATAACCACAGATCGGAAGGAAAGTGGGATCGGCGACATGGCAGGAAGCCGGCCGAACGGCCTGCAAGACGTGCTCGCGATATTCACTCTCCCGACTCTATTCCTCCGTCCGTAGCTGCCCTCCTTGCTATCACCGCCATACCACCGCCAAGATCGAATGCGAGTTTGCGAAAGAAAGCCAGTGCACGCCCAGCGCTGACTGTTGACGCCGTCCTTCAACATACAGGAGAATCTGAGAAGAAACTGAATCTCGCACTCCGGCATAGCTCGTTAGAATTTCTACTTACGCCGCCGGAGGATCTCGATGATGACTACTTTGGAAGTGAGACGGGGGAGGAGTCATTCTCTCCCAGCGAGTCTACGCCATCACTTGACGAAGAGTCTTTCAACGAGTCATCCACTTCCTTGAGTTCGCTGGTGACACCTGGCTCGCGTGGCAAGAAATCGTTACCAACAAGGAGGATTCAAGCCATTACGTCTCCTCCAGGGAGTCTTACGCTGGATGATCATCCATTATCAAACCCAGACGTGGACATTGATGAGCTGGACTTCCGTGTCTTCCAGCGGCCACAAGACCGTGTTGAGCCTAAGCCAACCAGGCTTGATCCAACACCATCACAACCAACGAAGTCGGCATTCAAGTCGAATCTCACTGCATCTCTACGAGCCTTACGAGCCGCTGCGAGGTCATTTTCGAGCCTTACAGCACCCATGATACCCCCAGATGATTTTCTAACACGATCTATTATCTCTATTGATCCCCAGGTCCCGTTCACTGACGAGCGAATGCCTCCTCGACTTGAGGATGCACCGACTCCTGCGCTGCGCCGGTATCTTAATCCGACCACGAACGCACCCATCGACGCTCAGGTGCGATCTCATTCTACCCAGAGTGCGATTGCCAGTACCTGTACGGCATCTATTCAGATGCAGACCTACAAAGTGTCTCGATCGGGCAAGAGTACCTCGCCAGCGGTCATCAGCCGGCGTACTGTGTCTACGCCCGAAGACGCATCTCCTGACACGGCCGCCGAGCCTGTGGCTCGACAGCGGGACATGAGAGAAAACAGCGATTTCATTCGGATCGCGGTCATGGAGATGGCGATGCGCAAGAAGGGCAAGTTAGACGACCAGAAGCCGGGACGCGCACGCTGGGCGCTGCCACCGCGACTGCCACCGACCAAGCCCTACGCGATTGGGGACGACGGCATTCCAGTACGGTGGATTGCAATTACGCTGGAGTAAACTCTACCCTTATCCATCATGTTTTACGCCAAATTCCATAAATCTTTTTTTTTCACTTTCATATTACAGCATAGCGGTGCGGTCACGATAATTCAACGCTCAAACCGATGGTCTGGACGCAGGGCTGGGTCGACCCACCTGCGCGCTTTAAGCTATTCGGCAACTCGTCCCAACGGCCAGGCACACCAACACACACGCGACGATGGAATGTTCCCTCTGCTTTCTACATCGTCATCCTCCCTGGTCCCTCCCCACCTTTCCGCCCACTCTTCGCCCTACGCCGCCGGGCCCGTTCGAATTTTTCTCTTCGGCGGTGACAAATGAAAACTCGACAAAAAAGGACCGACACAGGGATATGACATCAGAACCCTTGCGACGGGTTGGAGAGCATTGATGGCCGATTTATTATCTCGAATTCCGCACGGGGAAACAGAAGACCAAGGGAGAAGAAAAAGACGAAGGATGACAACGAAATGGATGACAAAAGTCCCCTAAGTCCTTTTTCGATTTTATTTAATTGTGATTGCAAAACTAGCAGTCTCACAATCTTTTGCATACCCGGATACGATGGATGAGATAGGGAGGAAAGACTAAGATGGATGAGAAACAGGCGTGCAGGCAGCGTAGCACCACGAAACACGCGCAGGGATCTGCAGGGGGTTTTTTGCCCGCCAACCGCAACACGGATGCACTTGTGTCAGGGCAAGAAGCAGAAGAAGCCAATTGGATCATCCATTTGTGCTCGGTAAATGGCTGTGTTGTCGGTACTGTACAGGATTTTCGCTGTCGGAATTCCCGTTAGCATCAGACTGCGATGTGGGGACGACAACGCTGGTGAAAAAGTTTCAACAGCCCCTCCTTCTAATGAGATGGAAATATGGCATTACTTGATAGGACTGCGTTCGCCCAAAATTTCACAGGTCGCATGACGTGGAGGAGCAAGATAGCATCAAGAACTTGACTTGACTGGTGCAAATGGGTGATGGAAGTGCAGAGAAGTACACGCATCTCTTTTGGAGGAACCTGCACCATGTCCGCCACGCCGTCAAGCAAGATAATGGTTTTATTCGAATTCGCTCATTATTTAATAATGATCTTTGTTTTTGNTTTTTGTTATTAGTCAGAATGCTGGAAGGTGTCGACGACGAGATCCCGGCAGCGTCTCACGACAGCGCATTTTCATGGAATAAGGTGTATTATCGCTATGCATTTACACAGGAGCGTTGCATTGGTACTGGGGCGTCTATGTTACAGGAACATGCATGTTGGTTGTTTGATATATCATTTAGATCATGGCGCGGAGGACTACTGCTTTTTGGTACTTTGAATGGTCAGGTTTGCATACGGTCTGCCTTATCTTTCATGTATATATGTTTCTTTTTTCTGGCCTTATTGGGGCTAGGATAGGTGTAAGGGGTTTCTGTGATAGATGTTGTCGTAGATATACCTGGTTCATAGTGACCTCAATTTTATAAATGAATTACTTAAAAGGAATTTAATCTCTTTATTGATGCTTAACTTAATAACGTAAGCTAGTTTCAGCCTTTTGTGCGCTGAGACGAGAACCATAATTATTGCTGTCTACCTTGGTGCTGGCTTTGGCCTCGTGTCTTTGCATGTAGGCTGTTCGAGGTGACGAGGCTGAGGATGCGTTCAAAGTCTCGGATCTTTCGGGGCTATCTCAATTCGCTGGCTGTTTGTGACTGTAAATATGATATTTCAGAACATAGCTAATTCGACTCATTGAATTGCATTGTGCAGAATTTCTCTCACTGTTTATACACGGCAGCTCGACAGTAGGTTTTACCTGATGTGCCTCGACTACTGCACATTATGTAGGTCTCAACTAGCACAACGGGTGCGCAGGGAGCTTCAGGGGACCTGAGGACCCTTAATAATCAGCCTCGCTGACGGGCCGCACTAATTTTAATCCCCGCGCTCTAGGCGGATGTTGCATAGACGATGCTCCCCGACCTCCGTGGAGCTCTTGTGCTTGCATCCAACTCTCCGGTCATATATTGATATAGTTCATCTGATTGTCTAGCTATCTGACTATCCAACCAGCCATCTAGCGCATGAGAAACAGTTCGAGCAATTGAAAAAAGTCTACTTCCGCAGAAGCCAGCTATCCATCGATGACACCTCCTCGCATGTTTCCTTCCCGCTCTATCAAGGCACGATTACCTCTCGTCGTGGCCCGATGCCCGTCGAACACTTCAGAGACGACAGTAGTAGAATTACCGACCTACGATCTGCCAGAGACGTCAACTCTTCCAAGAATGACGCTCTCAAAGGTGCAACGCTAGCATTTGGCAAGCCGGCCGTAAAGCCGAAGCCTCAGCTTGGTAGCAAGACTGGCGCTGGGATCCTTAATAACAATAATCATAATAACCCGGCATTTATTGCTGCCGCTGCTACTAAAGATAATCATAGTAATAATAATGGCAACAATAACAATTATAACGCGGCTCTTGCAGCGGCCACCAAGGTTGGAAGTCCTTCTCGTCCGCTCTCGTCTTCGGCTTCCGTCTCTTCTTCATCCACCTTGAGTAAGACATCCAGAGCTCGGGCAGAATCGATTGGGAACCCTCCATTATTGAAGCATCAGAGGACAGGGAGCAGCACAGTTGGTGGTAATATCGGAGTAGGGACTCTAGAATATCAGCACACTAGCCAACAGCTACGAAACCAGCTAGATCGAAGCACGAATACGTATCTACAGCTCCCACATAATGGTCCTCCACCCGAACCCTCAAGATCGCCTTCCCTGGCTGCTGCACTTGCTGCTTCGAGATCTGCACCGTCGAGTCCGAATCGTATCTCCCAGCAGCAGCATCAACCATCATCTCCAGGAACGAGAGCTGGGCAGTCGAGTTATCGTTCGCCGGTATCTATCCGAAGTATGAGTTCGGAACAGGATAGCTCTTCAGATCCTGTTCTAGATACTTCGCCCATTCCTCCTACCACGGCTTTGATTGGGATGTTTGAAAAGAACGCCGGTCCAACAACTGAGAAACATACTAAGAAGGTTACGAGGGATTCAACTGTGAGGAAACCAGAAACACCACCAAAGCCGGCCGTACCTGTACGTGTGAGAACGCCATCTCCTCGGAGGCCAGAGAACCCACAACTAGAGATCAAGGCTCCAACTCCTGTGAGAGCAGTTCAGACAGCTAGAACAAAGACCTTGCTAGAGACTCAGAAACCGCAGCCTCCTCCTCAACGAAGTAAGCCGGCAGTGACCATTCCAAAACCATCGAAGCCACCAGCTCCGAGACCTGAACCGCAAAATGATGGATACGAATCCTCTGGTGGTGAGTCTTTTGTCTCAGCCTCGGACTATCAACCATCTTTCCGCGCCACTCTCCAAGCACGTCGTCTTGCCTCGCCCTCATCCGCATCCATCAACTCCTCTGCTGTAATCGACTCCATGGCAAATGCAATCGTAGCGTCGTCACTAGCATCCTCGCGAGCAGTTTCGCCCACGAAGCAAACTATTAACTCAAACTCTCTTGCTCCACAGCCACCACCTCCACGTCGACACCTCTTCCACACCCATCATGCCAAAGAACCTTCACGTACCCCCAGCCCAGCCAAACCACAGGGTCTCAGAACAACACTACGAAAGACAAAGCCAGATGATGAGCTAGATGAGAACGAGAAACGCCGTCACCGAAAGAACCTCGTCAAGAAGCATCCCAACAAGCACCACGAAGGCGACCGCAAGCGCTGGCGCGACGCCATCACCGAGCGAGAACGCAAACGCTACGAGGCCGTCTGGGCATCAAATAAAGGCCTCTTCCCTTCTCCGTACCTCAACCCCGAAGCCTCAACCAGCTCCGTCTGTAGCCTTGTCGTCCGCGATATTTATTCCCGCTCGCGGTTAAACGACGATGTGCTCGAAGAGGTGTACAACCTCGTAGACAGACATCTCAATGGACGGCTTGAGAAGGAGGAGTTTGTCGTTGGGCTATGGTTGATTGACCAGCGTCTCAAAGGCAGGAAACTTCCGCCCAGGGTCTCAGAGAGCGTGTGGAGGAGTGTTGGCCTTTTAGGTGATATCAAGGTTAAAGGCGCAAAAGGCGGGAAGGCTTCCAAGCGATAGATAAAACAGACAGACAGACAGAACCTATTGGGCAATTTGTACTTGAGTGGATTTGGGAATTTATGTATAGAAAGGGGGTGTGATTTTTTGGTTTCGGAAGTTTTAAGAACGGGCAGACTTAATGAATGATGATGTTTTATTTTGCCCAGCAGTTATGTTGATATATCTTCCAGGAAAGGCGCAGGTGTCGTTTGTTTCTTTTTTTTCTATTGTGTTCTTTATTTCTATCTGTGTTTTTTCTTATGATTTTTGACAGAATTTGTATGTATGTATGTGTATATATTATTTGTAGAATGTACATATATATCTCTTCCNTTTTTTTTGTGTGGTTTTTTTGAAGAGTTTAGCCGGGACCTTGACTGCATTTGCAAAATGTTCAAGGCTCGCTATAAGTTGCACCACAATAGCAATAATAATAGAGACTAAGAGAGAGAGAGAGAGAGAGAGAGAGAGAGAGAGRAGAAGAMMAGAGCTGCGTCATCTGTAATTAACTATATACTCCTACTCCTACTCCTCCTTCATTAAGTAAAATCCTTAATTTTTTTGTACTCCCAATACTCTCATCTATACTGGTAATAAAATCAAACAAATCAAGGGAGTATATGAAGAAAACAAAAGAGTTTAACATTTCCCTCCCCTTTGTAAAAAAACAATGCATACATTTCCAAACAACAGAAAAGTTCCAATCCCAATGCAATAACGTTTATATATAATATAAAGATCGAAAGGTAAAAGAGNAAAACGCCCTGAAGTGCAAGATCCACCATTTTCCAACTATTTCCACCTTATTTGAGCGTGATTATCCTTCGTATATATATGCAAGACAAAAGAGTTTTTTTCTTCATACAATGAAAGAAGTTGAGTCCCAATGGGTGGATGTGGTGGTATAAAGTATTGGAACAAATATGATATCAAAGTATTATCAGGTTTGGTTAAGAAGTGAAATCCCCACTCATTAATGCTTCTTACCAAGTAAATTCATGCCCTTTCTCCTGGATGCTTCTTCATTATCTTCGCTCTGGCCGGAATTTATACTTGAGTTGTCTCTATCTTTTTTCTTGAGAAGGTGAAGGTGTGACATGAATCCTCCACTCTTGCTCTCGTTGGTGCTACGTGCGTCACTAATACTGGAACTCTCCATCTCACTCTCAGCACTGCTGCTAGGTCGATCGGTAGCGACCTGTGACATTGGGGTCATCATCAAAGAAGTTGGAAGATTCTGGGAGCGTTGTTGGGAATTCACCGAGTTAGTGCTGCTTGATTGACTGATCGTGCGTGTAAGACCATTCGAACTGGATGCAAATGAGCGCCGAGGACTCCTGGACCGCTCCGAAAATTTGGTTTCTGTCGGACTAGTAGTAAAGGTACTACTGTTCTCACTGTTCTCATATGAACTATCATGAGCTGCAGGTGTTAGGAGTATGCTGCTGGTCGCCAGTTCCCTCAAGCGCGTTTGCTGGGCAGTATTCGGTCTGTGTTTGCTGAACTTGTTGCCTATAATGGCTCCCGTGTGAGAGATCAACGCACGAATGACATCTTTTTTAAGTGCCAGAGCGAGATCTAGATTCGACCATGTCTTGTTGCGGTATTCAATCATTGGTAAGCGAAATACAAAGTTGTGCACATCCTCAATGTTTCGCTCCCCTTTACCCTTGTAACTTAAACATAAGACAACACTTGGGATCTTCACGTAGGCAAGGGTCATATAATTCGAAGCACGATTGAGCATTTGGGTAAGATCATCAGAGGGCTTTTCCTGGGACTTGGCCCGATGGATTCCAAAACGCTTTGGCTTGGCCTCGCCGTTTATAGACGCAGAATCTAGTGACATAAGGGTGGGTGATCGGCCAACAATTGTTCGCCCTCCAAAGCCTGATGGCAAGCTCTCGGCAGAGGGTTTCTTGGACATGCTTCTAATTGAAGGCGCTTTTGAGGGATTCTTGTGCCCAGATTGAAAGAGCCTGAATGGATTTGCATCGCCGCCTTGATTGTGACCAAACCTGCTCTTATATGACATTGCTGTACCTGGACGGGGCTCTAATGTTAAAGTGGGTTTTAGACGAAGTTCTAGAGAGCCTCGCCGTGGGCCTCCTAATTCGGGCATTTCTGCATCCGCAACAAGCTGGGTTCGAGACTGATTACTGTTATCCGTACTCTCCTCATCCTCTTCATCATCGATGGGTTGCATATTCTTCACTAGGAAGGGAGAAATATTTTTGCCATTGCCGGGTTGCTCGTCGTCTGAATCAGGGAACATATAATCAAACAGCCTTTTTCCGACCTCACGCTCTAGTTGAATCCTCATGGGGAACAGATTTACTTCGAAATGATCCATAACGGGGATACCCGCAATCGCCTCAAGCATGTACCAGTACACCTTCAACATCGTATGGTTGCCATCCTCATTGAACGCTCCACGCTCTGGATCAGTGTAGGGCGCAAACATTTCAGGATAGATGGCATCTGGAAGAAGATTCAACCCAATTATCTTATTGATCTGCATGAGATTGTTGTGAGATCCATCAGCATTATCGGTTCGTTCATATTGAGCATCTTGAAGCTGAAACTCCATAAGTGGTTGATTGTTATCGCGAAGTAAATGCCATACTATCTGATGAGATGAGATGTTCCACCGGAGAAGACTGTTGCTTTGTGAGCCATCATACTTCCGTTGTGATGTAGTAATTGCTTTCATTATGAAGAAAAGTTCATCTTCACAGCTTGCCAGATCCCTATCAAGCGATAGTCTATCCTCCCAACCCTTCCTATCAAGAGAATTAGAATGGATCTGGAATTGTGTTTTGATCTCCTCAAGTTGTCGTATCCGTTCCTGTAATGAGATGACTATTTCAGGAGCGCCTCGTAAGTCACTAAAGTCGGATGCAAGCATAATCTTTTCTAGACGTTCAGATCTGGTCTTCTCCATAGGTTCGCTGTACATCAGCAGATCCATGACAATGATATACATAGCATAGTACTGTGAAGAATTGCATAGTGCCTGAACCTTTGGAAACTCGACCCAGAGATTGTCCATTCGACTCTCAAGATTGTTTAGACTACTGCTATGCCTCCCATCGCTCTTGATGTCGTCGTTATATTTAAGCCGCAATGTGTTAAATTTATCATACCGCATACTGGCAGATGTCTTTTGCACCACACGCTTGAATCCAAATGGATCAACCTGGAAATCGAACATAATTTCCATGGGAACCCAGGGAGGCCATGCGGATCCAGCTGGCGTTCCATAATGGCTCCCAGAATATAGTGATGTGAGCTGCGATGAGAACCACTTTTGTTGAGTGACAAAGAATTGAGTGCTATCCATCTCTACAGAAAATCGCCGTTGTACAAGCCCGCTAACATCGTCATAGATGCGATCTTTGTCCATGATCTCAACAACTTTTAGTTCCATACCTTTGGCAGTCACTAATACAACCGATTTTGGATTCTTATCACTCTGAAGTTGAATTTGAGGTGCAATGAGCCTTAGGTGATATGAGTTCTGCGGTGTAAACTCTTTCGCAATGTTCGAGTCAAGATTATCCGTTGATTCTCGGGGTGGTTCTGGTTCTTGGCCTAGTGGGTCATCCGCACTGACGAACTTCTTGCCGTCTGCAAGTATCTCCTCGATTCGTGCCTCCACTTCCTCAGAACACTCATCCGTAAGATTATCAGGTGAATACGGATCATCCGGTTGTGATTGTGGAGTTGGCTTTGGCGCTTTTGCCTTGTTTTGTTCTTCAACAATATCAAGGATGAACTTCACCGCGCGCCTTGAGAGGTAATACACGAAACCACGTCTTTGACTGACTTGATGAATATATCGAAGAATAATATTTCGTAACAGATTATTCCACTTCAGTTGCATATTGTGAATCACAAAACGGTTATCAAAATCGCTGATGAAGTCTGCGTCTGCTGGTGGGTTTGTCTCCATACCCTCGGCTTCTGTGGTATAGTCTTTTGGTGATATATTATCGTCATTATTGGTATCGGTATCACCGTTTAATGCAGCATGCTTCTTTCTGGTGTGCACACGTATTGCCATACGATGCAACATAGACTCGAGGAAGAGCTTCTTGTCACGGAGCACGCCTTCATGCCTAGTAAGTCGTTCAAAATCGGCCTTCAACTCAGGATTATTTTCTTCCTTGACATATCTTAGCTCTGCCTCTCCTACAGCACGTGTGTGAGATTCCATCTGTTTATTTAGCTGATCTAGGCGAGTTTGAATAAGTTGACACTGTACTCGCCGAGGATCATCATCCTGACTCATGATGCAAAAGTGTGTAGGCTCATTGCCAAAGGGACTTGTTCTATCAGGGTCACCGGATATTGTATCGCCGTGACCAGTCTGCCGGAAGTATGTGAAGCGTGGTGCATAACCAAGAGGCATAATCTTTGTTTCGGGATTTACTTCCGATGGTAGAATCCAATCGAGTTCCACAAAATCATCCATATCAACCCAACTAAAATCATTATCTGGTATCTCGAAACTGGAAAGATCTGCAGCTGCTTTGTCTTGTTGAGAAAAGAGTGTCGGAACCGATGCCTTACGAAGATCTTCGGCGGTTGGTCCTGCTATACGAGCCGAAACGGCACGGATATCTGCTGATAGAAGGTCTAGCTGTGCCTGGTTTATCTTCATACCGCTGGTCTTGCCTTGCATTTTACGTCCTTTGTCTCGAGTATGGAATTCTTCCCTTCTCTGATGTATGTCCAACATGAAGCTATCCAATTTCACCTTGACCCCTGTTGCTGAGAAAGCATCTTCGGAATAGTCGTCTGGATCTTTGTGCTTATAAATATGGCTAAGGAAAAGCGGTGCTAACAGTAGATTATACTTTATCGTAGCAAGATGCCGACCAAATTTCTTACTGGTTTTCTCAACCCCAGGCCATAGTGAGCCTTGACGGATCGGCAGTGACATAGTTCCATTGAACATAGACCACCAAGCAAAGAAGTGTGTAAAAAACCGAGGAGTGAAATGAACTGTGTTGTAGCTCTTTGATGGTGTAGTGTTTGTAACAGTCCACTCTCGGTCAACAGGCGCCTTCACCGCTATAGACATGTGTATATGCTCGCTCCTGAACCCTCGGAAGGCATCGTATAATTTCCCCGGAGGCGCTTTTGCGTACCGTGGTTCCTTTAGGACGACCTTATAATGGGGCTTAAAGTCAAAAGATCGGCCTCCACCTTCAACGTTTCTCTCAAACATCAAACCGGCAAGCCATTGAACATTGCCCGATAGTTTCATAACGACCTTTTTGAATACAGCCCCGCGCTTATAGCTATCCGAGCTTACTATGCTATCGTCATCATGCTTTTGACGCTCTGAGCTACGAGCCTGGAGACTAAAATCTGGGACAGCAAGAATAAACTCTCCGCTGTCCACTGTCATGAACTTTCGGGGGTCTGATTCCTGGCACACATTCCATCGTACATCGTTACGCCAGCACATCAGAAAGCCTGCACCATTTCCAGTGACGACATATGGATCTCGAGTTCCTTTAAGCACAAAGTGAACATCACCATCTCCTTCCCAGGCAATACTTGATCGAGAGTGGAACGACAGACGGATTTTGTCCCAAAATCCAGTTCGCTCAGATGGATCAACCTGAGGTTTTGTGAAAGTTTCGAATACCATCATCATGTCTTGAATTGCTGGTTGATAAGACGTGCCCCACGTGATTCTTGTAGGGAACCCAGTGTTGATATCTAACTTGATCTCTGAATATGACTTAACAGGTGATACTGTTCTTCGTACGTCGACTGCAAATCCACCTTCTTTAGAAGCGCCATCGCCCATTTTGTGTGGTGGGATTACCTCAACCTTCACATGGCGAGCTGATTCCTTCCCTTGAAATTCTTCCCCAATCACAAAGTCGGATTTTAACGACCAAGCTGGTGCTCTTGCTGATTGGCCTGGCTTTATTGCGGGGACATGGAGAAGTGGTAATGGGTAGTCTCGTAGGTTGACACGAACTTCACCCATATCAATCTGAATATTCATTGGAATTAGGAGGGTATATTGAGTATCGTATGGAATACCCTTGCCGATGCGATGAAGGAACTCTGGAAGTTGGGCCATGGGGAATGATGGCTTATCCAGAACAATATGAAGATCGCTTATCAAGGTTGCCATGAGGCCGGGACGTTGAGGGACTTCAAGGATGTTTTCAGTCTCTTCCATGTCGTCGGGCAATTTATCTAGACCCCAAAAGATGCCACGAATATCCTTCATGCTAGCTTTAGAGTCGTCATATGTTTGATCGATGCGCTTTTTCCAACTTTGAGCATTATGCCGATCTAGCCGTTCTCGGGCTTCTGCAATAGAGATCCGAGCAGTCCCACTGATACCGCAGGTTCCTTCGGGGTCATAACGCATCTTAAGTCCACGTTCACGAGATCTTGAACGACGGTCACTATTTATATAGTCATCTTCGCTCTTGCTTCTGTTTCGATAGCTCTCAGGCTGGTTGCTGCGTCCGCGTGGGAGTGCTGATCGGTTACGATGGCGGGAGTTACCTTTTCGCGTCTCCTCCTCCTCCTCTATCTTTTTGGCCTTAACACTGAAGGCCACCTCGCGGGCAAGTCGCTGTTGTTGTTCAACTAAACCTGTCCTATATATAGATCCTAATTTCCACTCAAAAGCTCCATCCTCGATTTCGAATAAGAAGGCGCGACTACGAAGGGTGACTTTCGGAACTTGTTTTGGTCCTTCGGGGCCTTTGTCCAGTATGTATTCATTGGTACCAGTTTTAAATCGATGATGAAGTTGTTGGACAGATTTGATGGTGTTTATCACATTGTCAAATATACTGTGGACGATAAGTTGGTGAGGAACGGCAATTCTTATGGCCTCTGTATTGAGATCAATTATCCGTTCTTCTTCAACACGGCCATTTGCAAGCTTCCTCTTGCTTTCATGAATGTCTGCTCTGAGATACTTTATACTAACAATCCTCGCCCACACATTCTTCATTTTAGGTGCTTCGGCATACATCCGGGCAAGTTTGGCATGGAAAAATGGAGGCGACCATCTATGACGCCCAGCTTCCATCCCATGAATTTGGATCATGAGTGGAGGATCTGAGGGCGTCGATGCCTTTATTTGGACTAATGTCGATTTCACGTCAAGGGTCACTAGTTCTTTAGAACTAAAAAATTCCTCTTGAGATGATGCTGACACTGGTGAGAGAAGGCCAGAAGACTCGAAATCATTCACTGTGAAGCGGGTCTGCTCTACATCTTCATAGTCAGCCTGCGTGCGCACGAATGCTCTCTTCAGAACTGTTGTAGCAACACCACAGGCATAATGGCGATAGAGAGAATATTGAATCAGGAGCATCCTCATGTGGGAGTTGACGTGGAAAATAGGTCCCTGATAATCACTGGAAGTTGATAATGCGACCTCGAAGCGAGGCATTGATATGAATGGTTCGTTCTCCCATTTGTCCGTCGATTCCACAATGAATGCTTCAAGTCCCCTAACATGAATTGCTAAACGGCGGCCGTCCGTTGGGTGATGTGGCTGCTTCTTCTGTGGGGACTGTGGTATATTTAAAAACAATTCAGGGTCAGGTGTCAAGGAACGACTTGCGGTTCTCCGGCGCGAAGGTCGTCTCTCGGCTTCCTCCAGCTTCTGGGCTCGATATTCTGCGGTCCATGATTCTAATTGTAATGCTACTCCACGAGACTCACTCGAAATATCCTCATCAACACCAGCAACCTCGGCACTGAAATCAGAGCCTTGGAATTGAAAGTGTAGAAGCCAAGGGGGAAGGGCTCTGATAAAATTTTGATTTTGTAACGTCTTCGACCGGCCTCTCTTTTCTGGCTCTACATTCAATCGCAATTGTGCAACTATCTGACGTACGCCGTCGCTAATTTCGGAGCGTACCATATGGATAGAGAAAGTCTGCAGGTTTCCTGTAGCGACAACATAGACCTCAGGGTTAGCACTGAGCTGTACTTTGAGTTCCAGTGATTCCGTCTGGACGAGATCATAACGGCAGCCCGATGAAGTTTGGTAATATAGATCGTGTGATTGTAATCGGAGCGTTGATCCTAGGGCATAATGGAGTTTCCCAGCAGCTGAGTGGGATGATTCTATATCAAGAGATATGGAGGAGATGGAGGAGATAATGAGGTCGAAATCATCCTCTTCTGCTGTCTTCTCGACCGGAGGCAATGCGATTCGTATCACAGGTTCATGGATTGAAAACTTCACAATTGCCTTTGGCAAAAGGCGAGACATCAGAACATGTCGCTGGGGTGCGGGAGAAGCCCTTTTATGTGGCTGGCTTTGCATCAAAGCTACTACAAGTGGAAGATGCTTCGGATCCAGATCCACTGAGGGGGATGTAATGACCATGTTAGCGAAAAGCATATTAGCATTCCGATCATCAGCACTCGCGTCTTCAGAGAACTCTAAAATCTTCGATGGCAGCGTCGTCCGAATTGTTGTCGTTGCCATTGGGATATATAGCAATCTATCAGACCTGCCCTGCCCCTGCTCGACGCCAACCGAAATTGATAGAGCGGCTAGAAGAGCTTGATGAGCCACATCTTTAGAAGAGAAATACATGCGATGTGATGGAGACTTTTGGTCTAATCGATGCAGGTCTATCCCGACCTCCTTCATAGAGGCATTCAGATAGATTGGCGAGCCACGAGGTTGAACTAAACTAATCTTTTTAGTGAATCCGACAAAGCTTACGGCAAATTGGATCTCCTTAATGCCTCTTATAATCGAAGAAGTAAACTCCTTGAAATCTGACACAGGCTGTACAAGATTGTGTTCCTCGGCGAGTGGTGAATTGGGTTCTTCCATGACAGTGGCAACCGGCAATATCTTTGGTTCAGATATTGGTTCTGAAGGTTTCCGGTGTTCTTTGTATCTGCTGAGACACAAGTTGATATCATCATACGGAATGTGAACACGGCCCAGCTTAAGGGCTATTGCGGCATCCCGGAGACCATCGAGGCCTTTGTATAGCAGCCCATGAATATTTAGCGTTGCGTGGTCTAGGACTTCCAGGGACTCGCTACCATCAGGAGTAAACAAAACGCTCCGAATGGTAATCATCCACTCTGCTGGTCGCTGCCCTTGCTTAGCAGTCTTGATGTGCGAAAACATTCTGCTTCGATCAACCATTCTCCTCCTAGTATCCACAGCCATTGTAAAGCTCCCGACTTGTAGATTGCCCACATCAATAACTGTAAGTGAGGAGTTAACAGCTACGACATCAACCATGCGTATCCAGTTAATCTTGCGGTGGAGGAGTTTTATCTGCTCCTTAACTTGAGTAAGGCGTGCCCAGCTTTGGTTCCGTTGCGTTCCAGAGCCGCCCTTCTGAGATTGAGAAACCCGCTTAGAGCCTATTGTATAACTAGAAACTGTCACTTTTTCTGTATTCTGGTCCAAGGAATCGTCGGAGTCTCCAGGCTTCTCGCCATCCACAGCTGCAAGGTCCACCGTTACTGCGAGCTCTGTCAACACAATACTGAGCCATGTTGGTTGCGCAAATGTAGGTCGGTGAAGATTCAAGCCCAGACCCCGAATCTCAATCTTTATCCCATCTTTTGGTGTGTATGCTAGCCTTCTAAGTGAAAAGTATCCAATCCGCTGTATAGATATACCAGTAACGATCCGAAGAACGGCGAAGAGGATAAATGAGGACAGGTATAGGAGAACAAAGAGGCCAAATATAAATGTCGGGTTAACAAGTGCCATAGCTATTCCTTCCATCCGCCATACGGCGTGGACCACTTGTAAGGGACACTCTCTCAAATACGACGACCCCTCGCAATGGAAATAAGCCAGTCCAAAGCAGTATTGCCATGCAGTCTATTCCTTAATATAATTATATTCTCATCGAGAGGGCCGAGTTTGCCCGCTTCGTAATCTTAGTTGATTGATAAACATACTTCGAGGTTCTGGGAAAGTAAATGCGACGTTGCATGAGTGTAGGAGGGAATCTGCCAGCGTTAAGGGATTATTAAAAATTATTCGATTAGGCAGAGGGAATGCTTATGAGATGGTACTTTCTTACACTATCGCCAACCAGGTCCAGATCCAAGCTGGAGAGATGAGTGGTTCATTAGCACAGAATCAATCGTGTGCTCAATAATCGATACCCCCGTAATTATTGGGTGAGGTAATATGCACATTCGGTATGGAAATGCTGAAAGCGGAACAACGTTCGAGCATCCCGAACCCCGGGAATACCGGTATGCGTCACTATCTCCGTCTGTTTTTGTAACTCGTGAGACTCCTGATAATTATGAATTATTTTACAATCCACAAGATAGTTTATTAACCGGACGTTAATTAATAGGATAAGATGATTATGGCCAATAAATCCTTCAACAACTAGCTACAGTGCGTTTTATACAGTTTAGCAATTTCGATCCCGGCCAGTTTTAAACGAAAAGTTAGGGTGATGCTTGGCTACTGTAGTATGATTATTCATACCCCCCGTTTAGTCGAAATGAGATGCTGTGCAGAGATAGAGCACATGCAAGTACTTCTGCTAGCATCATCAATCAATCAATCAACCATGGGTGCTTTTCCATCCTAACTTATACATAGACAAGAGATACCAAATAATCGGAGATCTTAATTATATTCAGGGCTCTAAGTCACAAAACTCGCAGATTGTCCTGTTTGGTCTCAGCGTCTTCATAGGTTTTAGCTTCCAGTCTATCTCCATATTTAAGGAACACATGCTATATGATCATAGTTAAAAGTCAAATAAAATAAAATAATCTGAGCTTCCCCACGGATCAACCTGAGATGTGTCTCACTCTGAATTGCCCTATTTTCGGGTAGTCTAAGTAAGCCTATGTCAAGCTCGATAATGTACTGTTTATAGTAATAGGTTAAAATATCGGGCGAATCAGGATACGACTGGATTGAGATGCTTGGGTGCCAAAAAATTCAAGGCTTTAAGGAAACCACGACTATTCGATATGGCATTTCCACAGTAATGTGTATAATTAAATACAGTTTGTAAACCAGGTACTGTCATCTTGGACAACTGAGATACTATTATACATTTATGCTATTCGTCATACACTATTAAATTCTCATTTCACTTCTTCTGGCTTTGATTTAGCTTCTGGGTTATACTGCATCTCGTCGTCGTTTCTTAGTGCAGCTATGCTCTCGTCGACCAATGCAATCTCAGCATTGACCCTCAATAGTTTTTCTTGCAGCATTCTCTCGTACTCTGCATCTGATAATACTTTCACGGGGCTCCATCTAGAATTCAGCCATGAAGATTTGGGAGTGGAGTCTTCTGCTGCTCGTTTTAGATTCCGAGCATCTATAATGTTATATGTTGTCTGTCCTATAGCACCAAATACCGCGAACATTATAGCACCGGGGATAATGTTACCTCTCCCACCTGTAGGCAAATTAGTAAAGGAAAAACCGAGCCGGAATAGATAGATGGACAGACGTAAGAAACCGCCCGCGGATCCTGCAATTCCGCCTGCTAAAGTGCTAGCGTACGTTTTCTCTCTTGGCGAGGCTCTTTCTGTTCCCCTAGAATGGAGGAACAAACTTCTGGATGCTGAAGACTTGATATTAGCATCAATTGCTGGAGTGGTGGAAGAGTAATCTACGTACCAGTGAAAGTACTACCCAAGGCAAACCATTGTACCCCGGATGCTAATGCAAAGAGTACAGGAGTGTTAGACCTCAAGACTCCTGCAAAACTTCCAACGAGAACCCCGGACATGCCTGTAATGGTAGCAGTCAACAGTTTGATCACGTGATTTAACACTGGGGGTTATATAGAAGCCCTCATCCAACCCACATCGTCGTTGTTCGGACTTACCTGAGAGTGTTCCAACCTGAAGAGCAGGCCATAGAATCTGAATTGACTCTAGAGTTGAGTCATCCCGCCTCGGAGCTGGGCCAGCCATGTCGTTTTTCACCTTCTGAACAGTGCAAGCGTTCGGCTGCATTCTTTCTCTCCTTGGAGCGTTACCGGGATAGAAGTGGCGGAGCCAAAATAAGAACAGCAAGCATCATCTGCCGCATCACACAGCCTGCAGTTAGAATTCGATATAATTAATGGCTACAGAACCTAACCATACTTTGGACCAGATGTTGAAGTTCGCCCCAGAAAGTGGTTCAAAAAGGCTCGTCCTGCGCAAGGTTCAATGGGGTGCGGACGCTAGTCCAAACAGGGGTCTAGTGCCCTGTTGAATGCAGGATTTACCGTAACCGCTCAATCCCAACCTGAAATAATCGCACTTTTCAAATTCTTGAGAGACCACCAGTCGATTTACCGACTGCAACCACCACCGCAACGCACTCAACTTCCCAGAACCAAACACTCCCAAGGACCAGATTAAATTATCAATCACAGCGCCGAGGGATTTATAATCCTTTAACTTCACCATACAGACATCGCGCCGGACAGGGTTCTTGCGCAGTGTCTTGAAAAGCCGCAAACATGGGTAAGCTTTGTTTTGCATCTGCACACCCAATCTGCATCCGCCCGTCCTGTTGCATGATTGTAGTATTGCTCAGTTTGACAGATGTGGCTAATTTGTATCTGGCGTAGCTCCAAAAAAGAAGGAACAGCAGAAGATGTCTCTCGGGGCGTTTCTGACTGATGAAAGTGAGCATCGAGCAGCAAGCCATGTTTGATGCCTCAACTAACACAATGCAGAAATGGGCTCTTGGGCAGATGAAATGGAGGATATGCCAGTTTGTAAGTACTCTTTCCAACCTCTTTTATTTAGATTTGCTGACATTTGCACTTTTAGCCGGTATGCTTCTCACACACTGGACGTTGAGTAATTGATCATGGACAGTTTGGACTGACATCAGTAGACTCTCGTACAGGTTATGGATCGGAAAGACGTACCTATAATTCATCCACGGGCACCTTCGGTAACAATGCTGGAGGTAAGTTGAGTTTCAGCTCTTTAAACCTAAACCCCACCCAGCCACTAAGATGCTGCAGGATACTCTGTTCGTGAGGAGCTTCCTCTTCCTGACAAACCACCCTACACTGTTCATCTTGGAAACCTCTCCTTTGATGCTACAATCGGTGATGTGATGGATTTCTTTGCTGAGTGCGAATGTACCAATGTTCGTATTATTGAGGATAAATTAGAGATGAAACCAAAAGGTTTTGGATATGCAGAATTCGCATCGTTGGAAGGTCTCAAAAGAGCTTTAACTCTAAACCAGACCCCGTTTCAAGGGCGTAATATCAGAATTAGTGTTGCAGATCCTCGTAAGTGCCTCGAAATCTCTCCTCCGTTACCCCATTTAACATTATTTTCTTCTTTATAGCAAAGGACAGAGATCGTCCAGAGGTAAGGGAGTTGGGCGATTGGAGCAGAAAAGGCCCGTTGCCAGACTTACCAGGACGAAGCGATCGCCGCGTCTCAGACCGAGGATATACTGCTGGCCGTAGTTTTGGTGATGGGGGATCCGAGTTGGGCGGGGAACGAAGGGAGCGTCGTGACTTCGGTGAAGGCGATGGCAAGACTCGTGACTTTGGAAACTGGGAACGAAAGGGTCCTTTGTCTCCGCTTCCCCAATCAGAACGTCCACGTGAAGGTGGCCGTCCGCGAACAAATGATGGGCCAAAGGGAGAAGGCCTCCGGGATCGGAGAGCCTCTCCAGCTGCATGGGGTGAGGGTAGAGCTCAGGGATCCCAAGATGGTTCAAGACCTCCAAGACGCGAGTTTCAAGAGCGGACGCCTACAGCGGCAGAACAGGACAGTCAATGGCGTGCCAAGATGCGACCTGATCCTCCAGCTGCCAGCTCTCCCGTTGCTTCTCGTGAGGGGAGTGAAGCTCCATCATCTCCCGCGATCGCTCCTGCTACTGGAGGTCGACCAAGGTTGAACCTCGCAAAGCGGACTGTCTCCGAGACTCCTGACGTTCTATCACCTTCCTCAGTTTCTGGTGAGTCAAAACCGAATCCGTTCGGTGGTGCGCGACCCATCGACACCGCTGCTAAGGAGAGGGAAATTGAAGAAAAGCGACTTGCCGTACTCCGTGAAAAGAAGGAGGCTGAGGAGAAAGCTCGCGAAGAGAAAAGAGAAGCAGCAAAGGCAGCTAAAGCAGTTGAATCTGAGAAGCAAGAGGGTATTGAGACGCCCGAGAGTGACAAGAAAGTCGAAGGTGAAGATGCTAGCAAGAATGGACCGACCGAACATGAGACCCAGGATAGTACGACCGGCGATGAAAAGTCAGCAAAACCGAGTGAGGTCGTTCGAGAGAACAAACCAAGACCTGTGGATGTTGGCACATGGAGACGTTCGTCAAGCGGGCCAAAGACTCCACGAGATGATGCTCCTCGTGGCGGTCGAGGTAGGGGAGATGGCCCACCAAGAGGACCAAGGCATGACGGGGGTAGACCGCCAAGATCGAATACTAATGGAGGTGCTGCACCACCCACCTCAAGACAGGCTGCACCAACAGAACCAAACGCAGAAGCTGTAGCCCCCGAGGAAGACGGTTGGAGCACTGTTTCAAAACCAAGGAAGAACCAACGTGGTGGTGCCCAGGGTTCGCGAGCCATAGCTTCTTGAACAGAAAAATTGCTGCAATACCCAGTAGAAGCGTTGTTTCTATCATCCAAGAGACTTCACTCATGCTCAGATCTCATCTCTACGATCTTTTCTTTTGGCGTTGGGTGCATTTGGCCCTGTGTCTAGGCCTGAATGGTCATTGCTGCTTTAATCCTCCGAGCTTCAAACTCTCTGCGCAATACGACGGGACGTCTGTTACTTAGATTGCATAGAGGCGGCTTTTATGTGGATTTTCTCTTGGTTTCCTGGAACGTGATATAATGTGCTCAAAAAGGTATCTTACATTACTCCGTGTGGCTGAAACGGAAAAGGATCTCAGTGTGTAGTGATCTGTTGGTCGGCTTCTTTCAAAAGTAATTTGACGGGAAACAAGAGCAACATTGGGCATGGCCAATCTATAGGGCATAGAATGCGGAATGGATTTTGCACAAATAGCTTTTGTATTTTTACATGCTCCCCTTTACGACAACACACCAGAGATTTGGGAAGTTTGTTCTGATGACTTGCTTTGCTGTGGTGCAATGACCAGATATACCCATTCTGGCACCGTTGCATCCGTGATGATTAGTACCCCTAAACATGCACCTAGTACAAGTTTTATAGTAGTGACTTAGGACTAGGACTAGGTGTTAGACGCCCCTTTAGGGCCATTTTGACGGCAGATAAGCCAATTCTCCTGTGATAACCCAAGCCTGATATTGAGGTTAGGTACATATGCTTAGTTATCCGCCTGCTTGAGTGTCACGGCTCGTACGGCTATATTTATAAGGCACGATATTAATCGATTCTGTACTAAGGAGGAAAGCTATAATAATAAAACACTTCTATGGTGAAGTGCACAAGTTATCACTGTCATGTGAAAACCATGAAGTCATTTGCTTACGTTTAAGGTTATAATTAAGTTGATATTTAATATTATAGCTATTATATAAACTTAATTTTATTTATTCTTAAATTCATGAGCTTTTAGCTTTACATATATTGAAACCTTGTAATTACTTGATTACTCTTATTATCTTTCATAACGTACTAAGCTTCTCCTCGGGCTCAATCCGTGATTGGCTACTATATCACGCACGTGACTGTCATGGGACGCGCTGCGCTCCGCAACCTCACATCATCTTTAGATATCCATTTAGTTGAAGACTTGGATCAGTACAGTGGTGGAGAGATAATATCAACTGGCCTTCTTCGAAAACTACATTATCACCGTATCAGAAAGTTGCCCGGTTTCCCTTGGTCCTTAACTGCATGTTTTCTATTAATATACTTTTATCTTGTATCTCAGTTTTACAGCTTTTCAGCCTTTTGCTTAGTTGGGGTCTTTCTCAAGTTTGACCAGGCTAAAGTTTAAAATAATCTATCCACTTAAAATTATCATAAGACATAGGAATTAATAAATCCATAACCTTTAAGAGCTACCTTCCAACCTGCTGATTCTGGGTCGCTACTCAAGTCATATATGTGGCGCACCATTGATGAGTTCTAAACCAGCGGCAACCCTTTGGTCAACAGAGTGCGCTATATGTGCTATGCAATCGTTGCTACGAGATCAAATCGTCAGCAGTGCCGTGAATGAGGAATGTAGGCGTCTTATAATTTCTACGCACGTTCTGGGCCAAGGGGTTAACTTGGACAATTTCGCTATGGTCAGGTTGCGGAAGAGCTTGCCAATCCGTCCTTCAAGCCAGAAACCTTCTTTTTGTTGAGAAGGCCACCAATGATGACAGGCAAGGCTTGAGCTTTCCAGTAATGTGTAGTACGATACGGCAGCGTGGATCGGTACGGATGCGTGGGTCAGAAAGTGCTTCCCAAGCCCCTACCATACCGTAGTTGGTGATCTGTTGGATTGACGGTTAGTTCCCGATGTAAACTATACTTATATTTTATATCGGCTGACTTACTGGTTGCTCTTGGATTGCTTCCAAAAGATCATAGTCCTCTCCCCTATCTTCCGCACCGATGAGTTGTATTGGATGTCTACCCTAAGACGTGATATCAGTCAACATGGGTCTGCTCGGGAACTGAACAATTGCTAGTATTTACATTCATCTTCATAGCTGGTAAGACAGTAGAAAACCAATATGGCTTCTGGCGCTCTTAACCCCCTTCTCAGAGCAGTCCAGGCGAGGGACATTGCTAATTGACCGCCCGAAGACCACCCAACGACCACAACCCTTTCTCCATCAATCTGGAGCCCAGATTGTGGGAATTTAATACGAGGTAGCGTATACCTGGCCCATTCTAGCACATCACATACATCTACCATAGGTCCTTCTGAGAGCGAGACTTCGGGACAAAGCCTGTGGTCCAAACTCACAGGGATAAATCCTTTCTCAAGCAGAAGGCGAGTCTGAGCTGGCCTAATATCTTTCTGGGAAAAGATGATATGACTCTCTCCATGTATCCTCAAGGCTTCACCTGTTAAGCAATACACCCTAAATGTTTGGAAGAGAAGGCCTTCCAACTGTCATTTTCCGAGTCGGTAAGTCCGAACTGATAGGATAGTACACATCTGCATGTATCTCTGTGTCGCCCAGCATCTTATAAACGACTGTTTCCATCGCAGCGGTCGTTTTCTTGCTCTCTTTTGCTCCATTTACAGATCTTACTGCTGCTGTCGGAAAAGCACCAATCACGCGCACTGTGCTTGCTTCGGGTGAATTCCCGTCTGTATGCCTCTCGCTCCCACACGAGGCTTACGGGTTGCCATCATATAGGCACTTGACTATTCAATAACTCACCGACTCCATAGATATTGGGCATCGGTCAAAGGTTCGTTAAGACTCTTTTAATGCATGGACTTTGATATTCTATGCGAACCACGCTAATCTTTCCAAACCCCGCTAAGTGGAGACTTTATTCTGGGGTAGGTGAGCCGATTGGTTAGTGCGTATTTTAACGCACCGGTCCGCACCCTAGCAGGGTTCTCGTCTTTGTCGGATTTCATTTAGCGTTGTTGCCATATAAATATAGCATGAGCAGTCCGAAAGAGGAATTCCGAGTGATGAGAGGATAGATGTCCTTTGTGTGTTATTTTGGCCTGGTGAGCTTAACGGCATGGAACATGAGGGTATAAAAGTTCATGGTCATCCTGCTCATACTTTGGTCGATTCTTGACCTGTGGCAAAAGTCAACGCAAGAACTCTCATAACTGAATTACCTACCATGCCGTATAAGATCCTCATTTTCGTCTCACGCAAAGCTGGCCTCTCACATTCGGCATTTAAGAATCATTATGAAACTAGCCACATCCCTCTTCTCCAGCATTTTGCGGGCAACCTTTTTCCAAAACACCATAAGCGATATTATCTACAATTTAGCGCGGATAGTCAACCTACAGTACTACAAGGCAATAAAGCCTTTTTCGATTTCGACGCCGTTGCTGAAGTTAGTTTTAATGATGAGCCAGGTTATAAGGCCTTTATTGATGTCCTGAGTACTGAGGAAGCGAGTAAAACACTTGTTGAGGATGAAGAAAAGTTTTCAGGCCGCGAGAAGATAAAGATTGTTGTTATAGGCGATATACAGGAGACGAAGACATAAGAGCTTGAGATACTTCTCCTATAGCCCCTTAAGTTATTAACGGCTCATTAGGTATTATAAGAGTGTTAAATTCCCGGAGTGATATTCTTTAATTGCAGGGCTGTTGAGGTAGAATTCCTAGCTAAAGATTAACATACAACTTAGTGTGTTTAATAAGGCTCCAATATAAGACATCAGCCATTTATTTTAAATCATGTTTTGTTGTTCCAATACCACATTTAGACACTGTTCGTGAATTTATGTACACCTTCCTCCGCCTGTTCAGAACCTTTAATTCCGGGATTTGTTTTCAACAGCGTCTCTAACCCACTCCTCTGCCTTTATCCTTACTTTTTCGCAAGATTTCTTATCTCCATTCTTCTCTTCCCAATCACTCCATCTTTTAAACCATGCCTTGACACCTTTAGGCTTCAATCCCTTAGTCTTTACGGCTCTTTCAAACACTCCACGAATGATATCCTTGTCCCCTTGTTGAATTTCGAGATCAAGAAGCTGGTTCCAGATATCCAGTCGCTTTGGGAAAGTTGAAAGGATCCCTTCAATAATTGTCCGCCCGCGTTCAGGAGATCCAGATTTGGAATGGAACTCGAGGGCTGCAAACTTCAGGCTGAGATTTAGATGAGTGTGTGGTGGGAGTGCCTGAATAGCTCGAGGGAGAAGAGCGCGGCCTTTGTCGGCGGATGAAACGGTGTTGTAGAGGAAATGGGCGTAATTATACCAAACTTCAGGAGATTGGGAGAATTTCTTTGTGATTACTTGGAAGAGAGTCTCAGCTTTCTATTTGACAGTTAGTTTCAAATATTAAAAGTAATTTCCTCATAGTACTCACATCATGCTTGCCAGACTGGATATAAATACTGGCCATTCTTTCGTGGACTTCCTGTGCGTCATTGTATTGGCATGCTCGTTTGAACGCTTCTTCCGTAGTCTCATCACTTCCGTATGCATTTTCTAGATTGAGTAAGGCTATCCAAACATTCAGTTTCTCTGTTTCTTCGCGAATGTTGATCGTCTTTATGGCACGCTCCGCCAATTCTCTTGCGCTGTTGAGTTCGCTGAGTTTAATTTGGAATGCCATATACTCAATCCAAAGTTGTGACGAATCTGGCTGACCGAGAAGCAGTCGTTCAAAATCGCTGACAGATTGTGGGCCATTGACATCGAGATCAGCAGTACGATCAATCATTGCATCTGACCTTCGCTTTTTCTTTCTGGACTTCTCTTCCCCGATATCTTTCTCCTGGTCTGCTTCTGAGTTATCCTCGATCTGGTCTAAAATATTAGCTGACCAGTCGAACCCACCAGGGTTCAATGGCTCAACGGTGAGCTCGTCATCCATATCTTCATCCTGTAAATATTTATAATCCTGCCCTTCTTGATCTACAATCTCAGCATCTTGAAAACTAGTGATGCTATCATCTTCTTCATCGGCGTCGTCGTTGTCCTCCTCATCGCTTCCACTTAAATCACCAAGTTTAACACCTTGCATCTCGTCGAACTGGTCTGACTCATCATCATCTTCCGATTCGCCATTGTCCTCGAAATATGACGCTTTAAGCCCGAAATTAATCCGTTTCTTTTCAGGATCTATTTTCAACACAATAGCTTTAACTGCATCCCCTTCATTGTACAGCTTCTTCACATCATGAACAGGCTTCTCAGCCATCTCACTACGATGACACAGACCACTGACATTCGAAGAACCATCAACAACTATGAAGACTCCGAAATCCTCCACTTTTCTAATTTTCCCAGTGACCACTTGCCCGATCTTCATGTCGTTGAACACCAGAGGAGATTTGTAGTCGTTATCCACAACAGATGATTTCAAGCTTAATTGAACATGATTTGAAGCAGGGTCAGAAACAGTAACTTTACCCCTGACTAGCTGATCAATCTGAAGGCTTGACTTCCAGTCCTTGATATAGGAGTCGGATAGGTCGGACACTCGCACAAAAGCAGTCACATTACCACCTAGGTTGACAAATATGCCGCTATCAGCAACATTTTTGACAAAGCCACGAACAATAGTATTGACCTTCAAATCCGAGTAGGCTGAAATTTCGCGGTCTACAACAGGGATAGACGAATTTAAGACTCTGGAAGGGCGTGTTGATAACCTAATCCTCTTATTTGGTCTATCGGTATCAATAACACAGACTCTAATAATATCGTTCTTGTTATACGCTGTTGTGTCGACCTGAGAGAAATCATCCGCAAAGTCTGGAAGGTTAACAGGACCAGATACGCTCTCGCTAAGTTGTACCATAATCTGTCTTTCGTTTACTCTTGTGATTTTACCAGGTACTACCATACCCTTGGAAAGATTGTCAAACGTTAAAATTGTGGATGACTTCGAAGATCTAGCGGAGAGATCGAGTCTGTTCTGCTCCGCATCTACACCAGTGACGTGAACTTTAACGGCAGAACCAATTGGGAAATTGGATTCCAGGTCCTTGAGGAGGGAAACATCGTCTGAGATATCCAGTCCGCTAATTCTACCACGAACATTTGGTGAGAGATTAACCCACAAGCAACCATCACCGATGTTGTTCACAAAAGCGATCCAAGATGAACCGAGTGTAATTTGATTCAAAGAAAGGGGCTCGAGAGGAAGTTCTGTCTGATCACTCTTCTTCGCGGACAGTTCGAAAACAAACGACCTGCTAGACCTGTGGGTAATTGGGAGGAACCGATGAGTCCGAGCATCATGTATACCTAACACTCGAACATCGACAATTTGCTTTGGTGAAAATGCTCGTAATGGTCGTTTCCGGTCTTTGATATCACTCCAGGAATCGAAAATTTCAGATACGTCTATGCGTCCCTGGATATTATCTGCTAGCTGGACGTTGATCTGGGTCTCTTTAACTGAAACGATCTTGGCCTTAGTCAACTTCCCGATCGTCAAGTCATCTAAACAAGTAACCGATTCATCAACTGGGTTGTTAACAGCCGGGTCATCACCAATGACAGGTTTTGAGGCAGTATCGTTGCTCTTAATATCAATCATAGATAGTACGAATCTCCGCTGATCCCGATCAACAGACAGAATTTTGGCTTCTACAGATTGATACTTCTTCAGCCCAAATTCAGGCTGTAGAATAGCAGCTTCCGGTAGCTTATTCTTAGGTAATAATCCAGTAAGTATTCCTCCAAACTGTACAAAGACAGCTGTTGGCGTAATATTTCTCACAAATCCATGGACTAATCTTTTCTCCTTTACATCTTCGAAGCCTCTCAGGAGTGTATGTCCTTTAGCATCTTTCAAGAGGCTCGGCTTGTTTGAAAGAACGATCAAGCGTTTCTGCTCTAGTTTCTCAAGAACAACGAGATCAGTTAACGTCTGGCCAACTCGGATTTTTTTCATTGCAGATAAGTTTTTGGAATCAGACCTATCCGTCAGGTGGCCAACTGGGAGTATGGCACGTAAACCATACTCATGTAGCTCAACAGAAATATCCTCGTTAGACTTCTCAGTGACAGCGGCTGTAACAATATCACCAATTTTGAGCTTTTTCATTGCATTTTGTTGAGCCTCCCCAAAAATAGAAGGATCTTTACAAGATACTACCAATTTTTGGGCTGTATGATCAACTCTCAGGACATGCACATTGACGACCTGTCCCACTTTGAAATGCTGAGCGGGATCCTCAATGTATGCTTCGCTCATTTCTGATACGGGAAGGAACCCTCGCACATTTCCGTAAAATTGGACAACGGCTCCTGATGGGATAATATTGATGATGGTACCTAGACTCTGGGTACCAGGCTCTATTTCCTCGTAAGAAATGAAGGCTTTCACGTCTGAGTTCACCAGGGTCTTTTTAAGAGTAAGTCGAATCTGTTGCTTGCTTGCATCTGTAGATAGGACTCTTGCCGTCACGGTCATACCCTCTTTGAACCTTTTCTCAGGGTGAAGCAGCTGAACATCAGCTAAATGGGTTTGGGGGACGAAGCCAGTCAGACCTTCAGCGAGCTTCACCAGCAATCCCCCAACACCAGTTGCATTTATGATTAACTTCTCGATCTGACCCTTCACCACCTCGCCAACCTTAAGATCTTCAATACGTAAAAATGGTTGTTCCAGAACTGATTTTTCGAACGAAACCAGGTAGACACCATCTATGGAGTTGTATCCAATGACCCTGCCTCGATGAACTGAGCCGACGTTGTATTGCCCGGAAGATTCCGATAGAGTTTCTATCTTCCCATCCTTTATCCGTGAAATGTGAACAAACCCACCGACACCTTTAAGCCCGATGTTAACGAAAAGTCCGATGGCTGGTTCCACGTGTTGCACCACAACCTTTTCAATAATTGTAGATAAGGGGAGAGCCGACAAAGGGTCCTGTCTCTCGGCAGCCTTGCCTACCTGCACTGATGAAAGCGATAATACGTGATCTAAAAGAGAAATTCCCAGCTTTGGTGAGCTAGATGTCGGGAATGTACAGATAATTCTGGCTTTGATCTTCGATCCAACTTTGTATTTGCTTTCCAGGCTTTTGCCAAGATAAAAGGCACCCGATTGTATTAGATCTGCCGTCACATCTAATAAACCCATGACCTTTCCAGCTAAGCCATGGGGGCTCAGGGTAGTGACCAGGACCTCTACAGCGGTTCCTGGTAGAAAAGCATCGATATTTGGAGCTTCCGTAAGATAATTCAGCTTCTTGATATTGGCTACTTTCAAAGGATCGGCTGATAACTTGACAATTTTCCTATTCGAGCTGAATCCGGAAATTGTGCAGAGGAGCACGTTCCCTACTTGCATTTTTGACAAATCCATCCCATTACCAATTTCCTTGGACGACATGAAGCCTCGCATATCGGAAGATTGGAATCCGATATCCATGATAAGGCCATGGTCTTCGACACTAAGAACGGACGCCATGACAGTATTGTGTATAGTAATATTATCGGAAGTAAGACCTGAATTGGATTGCGTTGGGTTCAGTGATAATTCTATCCTGCGTTTAGGTTTTCCCACTGATTTCTCCGATGGATCATCACTTGTAGAAATAACATAGGCCCTGAGGTACCTGCCTACCGTAAACATTGCATTCAAGTCGATATCCTCTACCTCTTGATCCTCCTCTTCCGCAGCAGCTATTTCTTCGATTCTCTTTGTCAAATCATTAGAAATCGAAGTGATAGGCACATATCCAGTAAGATTATTCGGGAGGGATAAAGCTATGTCGTGATCGTTTATTTGCGCGACCTGCCCAAGGACGAGAGATCCAGGAACTATGCGCTACGGAATATTAGTCGCCACTTCAGTTTCTCATATTAAGTATACGAGACTTACCTTATAGCTAAGACTCTCAATTGTAACCTCATTTTCATCATTGGCCGCTTTCTTGCCATCTCCTTGGGGTCCATCGCCTTTTGATTTCTGTTTTCTCCGCACATGAGGCGCATCATGTATATCTCGTTCGGATTTTTTACCACCCTCCTGCTCAAACAGAACATCGTTTGTAGCTTCAATTTGTATCTGCTTGTGTTCCAGCGGTGTAAGGACACTCGCACCTCCACGGGGGAATGCAGCCTCTTCGTCTTTGGCTCTTGAAACCTTCGGCACCGTTGAGGTTTTCCTTGCCGCCGTGGAAATTACATCCTCCTTCTGCGGCCGTAACTTTTTCGTTCTAAGAAAAGACTCGTTCGTTGGAGCGTCTTTTCTTTTTAATATCGGAGCCATTGTACGGGTTGAGCGTTTTGCTAGTAATTCATCCCCATGGATGTATTAAATTCTGCCGCAGCTTCAATTTGGCGAAAAGAGAAAAATTCCATGGGTCACGTGCAGATAAGCCCTTATCGTAGTGCTGTTTATCAGGCACATCTAGATTGTGCAGCCTGGAAGAAGACGTGCGCATGGACCACCTTCCTACATCATAGTTCGTCGACTGGATGGATATCTGATGACTGACACACGTCGAGCTATTTCGAGTTGGTTGACATCAAAGTTTTATCATCTCATAGTCCTGCCTAGGAGTTTCCATATGTGTAATACAGCTCCCTAATGGGGCCGCCACAGAAACGATCACGTACGAATGGGCCCAAGGCAGAAGAGGTTCGGAAGGGAGAGGGAGATCCGACAACACTTCCGCCGCCAAAAGAAGGGAGTGACTTGACCAGTGTCCCTTCTAGTACCTCTACCAACAAAGATGTCTCTAACCATTTGGAAGACCTTAAGGCTGAAGCTCGATCGGCTAAGCAGGTGAGTAACCCTGTGGGGAAACATCGTTCAAGTGATCCGTTGCCTGTAATATTGCGATGGCTAACACGTTAACAGCTCCAGTCTAGAAACAGCTGGTACGGAAGCTGGCCGCACAAATCACCAGCTTCGATTCAGGTAGCTAGAGAAACTATACTCGCAGACAAACCGGAAATAGGAAACGGAGTTTCATCGCCGATTATGAATCGATCGGAAGTGAAAGGCGCCCAAGTGATTACTGGCCGACCACCACTGCTGAATGTTGGGAAGAGCAAAGGAACTGCCGATGTTACACTTGGAGAGGCATTAGATTGTGGTATTCAATCAACAACGCAGCCTCAAATGATCGAGTCTAGTTCTAGTGAGCAGCAGCCCATTCCAGCACCAATAGAAGACCAAGTCGTCGAGCCGATCCAGGATCCGCAGCCTGCGTCGCTCCCTGAAACTTCTTCTAGCTGGCTTGGTTGGTGGAGCAAACCGGTAAATGACAAGGAGCCAAACAAGCTTGAAGATACCTCTCCGACAGATGAGCCAGCTCCAACTACTCCTCCAGCTGCTGAAACCCAACCACTAGCCGAGCATCAAAATGAAGAAATGAAGCCAACTCCTTCAACTGCTACAGTGAGGCCATTGTCTTGGCTTAGATTATGGTCAACTGAACCACAAACTAATACCTCGCAACCACCTGCAGGTACTGCTGAACTGCCTATAGGTACTACTGGGCCAGCTGCAAGCGCCGAAACTCCGAAGGAGCAAGTCCCCGTGGAACCGGAGAATACCAATCAGGGCAAGGAGACTGAGGCTCAATCAGGCTCAACTACCGGATCTGTTCCTAAACCTAGGTCTAGTTGGGCGTTTTGGTCAAGTGACGGTAGTAAGACCGTCACCGAGTCTGTTGGACAAGTTGCAGTTTCCGGCGAAGCTTCGCAAAGCAGTCCCGAACCGGTGATGCCTATCACTATAGAAGATAGCTCGACACGAACTTCAAGCAAAAGGGAGAGACCCTTATCTGTTGACTTTGAGGATCTGTCACGGAAAGCAGCGCGGAAGCCAGCCAATGTAACTCCTTCTCAAAGCGCATTGCAGTTGAAACCCTCTCCACCAAACTTGATACTCCCATCTGTAAAGAGCACATACAGATTGATGGATAACCCATCAATCTTACAGCAGATAACACGGTTGCTTCTCTACAACCGTCACCCTCCTGCAAAGCACCTCTTCCTAGTGAAGGAGCCACATAAAATAAAGAAGGCCATCGCAATTGGTGTTCACGGCCTCTTTCCAGCACCATTATTGCGGACGGTTATTGGGCAGCCCACGGGAACCTCAATCCGATTTGCAAATAATGCCGCTGCTGCAATAAGGAGGTGGGCAGACCAACATGGGTACACGGATTACGAGATAGAAAAGGTAGCTCTTGAGGGCGAAGGGAAAATTGCAGATCGAGTGGATAATTTATGGAAACTCTTATTAAATTGGGTCGATCATATCCGGGCTGCAGATTTCATCATGGTAGCATGTCATTCGCAAGGTGTACCGGTAGCTGTGATGCTTGTTGCAAAGCTTATCGAATTTGGTGTGGTCTCCTCCTCTAGGATTGGCATATGTGCAATGGGTAAGCCTCTATTACATAACATAAATGGCACACATGATCACAGAATACTAAAAATTTAATATAGCCGGTGTTTCCCTAGGCCCCTTTGCGGACTATAAATCGAGACTTATCAGTGGTTCTGCTGGAGAACTCTTCGACTTCGCCAACCCCGAGAGTGCGGTATCCAAGCGATATGAGGATTCCCTTCGTGTAGTTTTGAATTACGGTGTCCGTGTTACATTTTGCGGGAGTATTGATGATCAACTAGTCTCCCTAGAGGTTCGTCTTCCTGTTCTCTTTATTGTCGCCTCTAATATTATTGTAGTCATCAATTTTCTCAACAGTTAGCCATCCTTATATTTATAGGGCTGTTTTTGTTGATGGTCGAATTCATGCCCCTGACTTGTAGGTTACATTTTCTCGGTTCTTAATCCACTGGAAGCTTGGGATGCTAATCTCTTTAGTATTGCTCATCTTGTTGGCTTTGCATTAAAGCTTCGCAACCTGGGCGTATCTGACCATGGCCTTATTCGCGAATTATCGGCACCGCTTGCAGGAAGCCTGTATACAGGGGAAGGCCATTCCAGACTCTATGATGATGACAAAGTCTTTGAGTATGTTTACATGGGATCATGGTGTACAAAACGTCTTGCTAACAAATTTAGTCTTGCTATCGAGTTCGCTCTTGAGACCACGTCTGCAGATGGTGTGCCGCTACAGGTTCAGCGATATGAGATACCTAAGAACTCCAACCCCTATGTGCTCCCTTGGATTATGCGTGGCTTGCTAGAGGAAGATTTTGTCAAAACAGAGCTTGGAGTAGAAACAAGGGAACTACTGAAACAATTTGATAATTGGAAGCCATCTACCAAGGTTCTCAAAGATGTTAAATATAGGCTTGAAGCCGTTAGGTCCAAGCTATGAGTCAGGATGTGATAGAAGGTGACTTGATTTCGGTAATTATAAAGTGGGATTATAGAGTTTTTCGGGCAGCCTGGCGTTATGGGAATTACAGGACACGAAATCAACCTTATCTTGAGCTACGTGGATGGATAAGATATAGGGTACCTCCATTAGTTAATGAAGATTTGAAATCATTCCTACGAGTATTTGACTAAGCACAGTATGTTTTGGACGCCTACACCATTTGCTGATAGTATCCCTAGAACTATCTTTACAACATAAACAAAAAAAAAGACATTCACAATCTCTATAGTGTACCGTTCAAACGATTTGATTCGCTCATTTCTCTTTAGGGACTAAATATCCCAGCTTGCTCCTTTCCCACTTTTTGTTTTCCGGCTGTAGTAGCATATCATTGTCAAATATTTTACCTGTACATTGTATCAACATAGCTAATCATTGTAGACCATTCAGGCTTGTTGAAACTCACTGCATATCAAAAAGAACTACCAGTTGGTTGAAATCTACTGCAGTTATAAAAATACAACATAGATAGTTGAACACTGAGATTATCTAGTCTTTAAAAGAAACTGAGGCCTGACCCAAATGCGAGAAAAAACCCACAGCGCCTTTTATGATGTTCCAATAGGGAACCACAAGCTGATCAACAGCATGATGAGATGGGTGTGTCCCAGCTACATCATCACAAATATATGGCGAATCGGTCAAGATAAAGCCATGGCTGACGATCTATAATCTATAATCTACCTCCTCAAAGATGACTCTTCGACTCACGCATGGAGCACGCCTTCTGGGGTGCTCTCTCCCTTGTCTGACTGCTCGTGGCTTTCATGATTGATGAAAAGAAAAGATAGGAGAACAACAAAGGCACCAACCCAATACAGACCGCTTGAATACTGTGAGCTAAGAATCATCTGCCCAATCAGGGACAGAGGTATAGTCATTGACAATCCGACCGTCACCACCAGTGGGGTCGTCAACAACATTGCATATGCCCAGCAATAGTCGCTGATGAATGAAAACACCAAATTCAACTGAAGCGTGTCAAAAGAGTTTTCCTGTAGTTTAAAAAGGACGATATCCGACTTACCAGTACTATAGTCCAAACTTGGCCTGTTGGGGGTAATTGAAATTCTTCGACTCCTGTAAAATGGAGAATGAAAAAGCCAGGCCAGAGAAGTATCACGTTAAAGAGTCCGACAAGACCAAAAAATAGAGGCATGTTGACCCGGTCCTCGTTTCCGATGCGTTTCTTCATGACTACCGTGTAAAGACCGTATATGACAGCACTAGCAAACGCCATGGCATCACCAATAGCAATCTCGGTTTGTGACTTATGAGGAAAGGATCCACGATTACCGTCGTTGCTCTCACTCGACAGGTCAACAGATGAAATTAATATGATCCCTGCAAGGGAGGCTAAAACTCCCATAAGTTTCCGGAGGCTAAATGACTCCACGCGGGCAATGGCACCAAATATTAAAGTCCATATGCCGCTGGTTGAAGTCAGGATGGTCGAGCTGGCTACACTCGTATACTCCAAACAACCTGAGACAAGGTAGTTCGCGACGAACCACAGGAGACAGAATTCGAAACTAAGCTTTGCAGTTTCACGAATACTAAGAGGCCCACTCGAATCAAAAGTATGGTAGGAGGCGGCCATATCATCAGCCACTTCTCCTTCCGGCCCTAGAAAAAGCTCGGATTCCGCTGAAGGTATTGGCTCTCCAAAGGTACTATCACCATCTCCAGAGGCTGACAAAAGGCCTTTATATCCATCAGGCCGAAATCGCAAATGGTCACTTAAAGCTGCCCGAATATTAGAAAAGCCACGCTTATACAGGATTCGCAGGAATATCGGAATTAGCGATATCGCAAATCCACCAGTATTTAGGTATGTGACAAAATAAGGCTTGGAGAAGGTATTGTCTGCAAAGATAAACTGTCTCAGTCAGCACTTCGACCTAGATTAAAGGGTTTACGTCGGCATCCTACGCTTGACAAAAAGTTCGAGCCCGTCCATAGCATAACCGTCACAAGGAGGAGGAAGATGCCCAACGTCCGGCGCGCGACATTCCCTAAACCAACACCCGCCCTGAAGCCCCGTGGTTCCATATTTGGTCTACTTGAGAGGTTGCAAAAGTTATATCGTATGTCCTAGCACGAAACAAGGTATTCACTGAAGATAGCGCGGTGAGATGTGTCCTAACGGCGCGAATTATCGTGGTTCAGTGCTGATTGTGTCAGGGATGGGGGTTCCCGGTGAGTATACCCTGGAAGACACGCACATCTACGGACGTACAGCTGAGATTAATGTACCATTGGGTCCGACAGTTGGCAGTGGTCGGGATAAAGATTCTGTATCCTACTTGAATAGTTTCAGGATCGTCAAAGATGTCAATGTCGCAATCGCCGGATTAGGGCAGTCGGGGCACTTGTAGCGGCAAGGGTGTTATCAAGATAAGGACATCCGGGATCTAATCTTGGGCCTTACAGGATCCACACGTGCCGCACCACAACTGTTTTTAATTAATAAAGAATATGATAAGCGATCTCCCCCAACCGAAACAGCGGCTTCTACAACTAACATGTACATCCAGAAGCTTAAAACTCTTTACATAAAAACTACATAAATAGTTATTGTTACGTCGATTATTAAGCTTCGTAGACGAGATGTTATCCACTGCAGAAGCGTTAATAGATCTCAGGATGAGACTATCCCGTGCTCACGTGCTCATGTGCATTACTCACAGCTTCAGCAGAAAGTTATTGCTGGTGTTTGCATTAGGTAACAACTCGTAAAAATATCTGTGTATGGTATGAAAATTTGAGATAAAGAGAGAATGTCAACATTATCAGTTAGAATATATGCGTGGCCCCTCTAAGGGTCTCCGGACATTCCGGACAGTACACGGTCAATAACGCTAGTTATAATGACAACATCGTTTTGCAACTAGGCATGTCTCAGAAAAGCTTTGAACAGCAAAGCTTTATGAGTCCGGGCATGAACAGCAAGACTCGATACTTAGGATCCACTTAAACTAATGCAGCCTTATAGGAAGGTGATAACTCATTATCTCAATGGCTGAACAATTTACTATATACTAGAACTCTCCGTTTCAATCAAAGGCGAATTGTAGACGAAACTGTTATATGTCATATTGAACGTCCATAGTAAATTCGAATCTTTAGAAACCTAGGTTGAAATGCTCCAAATAAGATATGCATTGCACGTCAATACCAAGACGCAAACACCTAGAGCGCCTCAAATGATCCATATTTACAATGAGGACCTTGACCATGATCAAGGGTATACTTCACCCCCAACGTGAGATGGACGATAAGAAAACAAGCAGTTCTGAGAATCAGTTACGCAGGAAAAGTCGTCATATATAAAGCCTAACACAAACAACACAACTCTAGCAAGCACACCCGCCTTGGTCGTTCTCGATATGGATATTGATAGGGTCTGAGAAATCTCCACTAAATTCCTCGGATTCTTCTTGGGCGAGAGCATTTCTTGCAATCACTACAACACAACAGAATTTCAATTCAAACTCACAGTCAGGGAAGAATTGAGGAGGACGTAGGGAAATGACAAACCTTCGAATGCCTGTTCAACATTGATAGCCTCTTTCGCACTAGTTTCAAAATATGGGATCCCGCCCTTTGACTGGCAGAAAGTCATGGCTCGTTTTGACGATATCTGGCAACATGTTAGGATCGAACCATACCGTCAAAAGGTTTGATTCGTACCACTCTCTTGTTCTCTTCAACATCAATCTTGTTTCCCAAGACGACCTGCATACTGCTTAGCATCATCTCAAGGGGAAGGCTCCCATATATCACTCACAAATGGGAAATTATCTGGGTCTCTTGGTGAGGCTTGAATCAAGAATTCATCCCTCCAGCTGTCGAGAGTGTCAAAGCTTTTGGAGTTATTCACGTCGTAAACAAGTACACAGCAGTCGGCGCCTCTGTAAAATGCAACCCCCAACGATTGAAAGCGTTCTTGGCCTGCTGTATCCCACAACTAGATATCTGTCAGTCCAACCGATATGCATCGAGGAGAAGTAAACAAAGCCCTACCTGCATTGTGACTAATCGATCATCAACCAGAACCTCTTTCGTCAGAAAATCCGCCCCGATCGTCGCCTTATAGCTAGCACTGAACTTCTTGTTGACCTTTCACAACAATATTAGTCTAAATCTTATTTCATATGTTCGGCCCGCATGGAAGTAAACACACATATTGGTTCATCAAACTGGTCTTCCCTACACCGCTATCGCCTAATATGATAACCTAAAACCATACCCGTCAGTATTCAAACAATGAGAGCAATACTAGAGAAGGAGAAACGAACTCACCTTGAGTAAGACCTTCTTTCTGGAAGCCATAGTGAGAGTGTTGAGAGAAGGCTGGTAGTAAAGAGAGATAACGTCACAGGCAGTGACAGCGCAACCGGCGGCAAGGTGTTATATGTAGTTCCTCTCCAACAGGTCCACCACAACAGCCTTAACTAGACAAAACGCACAAATTTCAGGCGGGGTGAGCTGGTGAGGGTGTGTGTGTGTTGGTTGTCTACAGTGGATCGCTTGATGAGGGAAGCTCGACACTTGAATGACATCGGATCCCCCACGCTAGCGCCCCTGCCTACTCTATTTTGACGTATTACCTCTTATCGCAATCCATAATTAAGACACCTGCCTGCCAACTAAAGGCTACAACCTCTTTGGTATTCCTTCCCACGAGCAAAAAAAAAAATTTAAGCTTCAGATCATGAATTAACGGCCAACCCAGCGATGTATAACTAAAATGGAGAGTTACGAATACTTATGAAAAATGACTTCATGGCGTGATGAATACCTGCAAGCTCTCAAGGAGCGCAACCAGCGGGATACCGCGAGCTTCCCGCAAATTAACACCGAGTTTATAACAGCTTGTGAGTTGTACATTTTTCGCACCCGATTTGGTATTATTATATTAACGTCCTTTAAGTTACGGAACTTTTAGACAGAACAGCCGCCCTCGAAGCAGAAAAGGCCACCAAGATTGCAGGCCCCGAAAAACCCTCGAATCCCAAAGACGATGCACCTCAAACACTTGCGAATGATGGTGGCCCACAGCTCCGTAACGATCTAGCTCAAGCTTTACGCTCAAATGGACAATTAAAATCGCGATTAAAGACTGCAGAGGCAGAGTTAGCAAGACTGAAGGCGAAAACCAAGACAGACACGGAGCTAGTTAAAGAGCTTTCTGGGCTACGGACTGTATTAACGCAAAAAGTCAGAGATAGAGATGAGGAGCTGAGGGGCAAGGCAAAGCTATTAGACGTATGTATATGACTTTTTTATCTTTATTCGATGCACAAGTATTTACATATTTATGTCTAGGATGTCCAAGATGAGATGATCTCCCTCAACCTTCAAGTCAACATGGTAGAACAACGCTGCAAGTCGCTCGAGACCGAGAACAAAGAATTGATCGCTCGCTGGATGGCCCATAAGGGTCGGGAGGCAGATGAGATGAATAAGACGCTGAACTAGAGCCCATAACTTAATTTATCTATAACGTTGAGTAATAACACAAACATGTCGAGAATGGATGAAAAGTTTCTGCCGCTAGAATATCAACCTCCCTAGAATATCCAATTCTGTACCAGGTTGAGAAGCGGTGTTGCCCAGTCCAAAAGGCTAGGTTATGCCAAAAAACAAAAACAAAACCATCAGTCATTTGCTATGCTAGGGTATCCAAGTCTTTTAGTCGCTGGTCGTCCTTGGTAGCGACGAAGTACTCGCCGCCGACGTCGGTCCAGCTAACACTCTTGTCGAAGTACTCGCCCTTAACCACGTCGAGAACGTTTACCGGGTCATCGCGGTTACGGGCTGTGATCTTGTGGTCATGTGGTACGAAAGATCTCAAGGAGATAATTTTGCATCCATTCTTGAGGTCGAGAAAGAGGTCAATGAGTCTCCTATTCAGTTGAGGAGTGAAAGCCTGATTGTTGACCAGTATTACGTCTGCCCGCTTCATGACCTCCTTTATCGGATCGTTTTCTAGGAAGTCACCTTTCTCAAGCCGTACGGACCCCGTTTGGATCCCCCAGAGACGGCATCGGGCAGCAAATTCCTTTTCTTGGGCTTCGGCGAGTCTGCAGGCGTTTTCCATCATTTCGCAACCCCAACTTTCGCACCCAAATTCCAGTGCAGCTTGTAGGACAACGTTTCCCACTCCTGAGCCGAGATCTACGAATACTTGATCTGATTTGAGGTTTGCCTCTCCAAGAATCTTAGATATGAAAGGCGACAGCAGTTCCCCGTAAATATTGTCTGTTCCGTTCTCATATTGCTTCAGAAGATCTACCTGGGGCGACACCGCACGATCATACACCTGTCTAAGAATGCAACATACCATATCGAACGGTACCTCGTGTATTGCATCGAGATTCTTGGCTAGAGATCCTTCTCTGACAAGTTTCTTCAACACGCTATTATAAGTGTCCACGGCTTCCTTGAAACCTTCCTGCAATGCAACGTTCTTATTATCCCTTGATAACATATTCTTCGCTCGATCCAGCCTTCGAATAATTCCGGTATTCGGATTCGTGAAGGGTTCAGCCTGCTCTGGGGTTAGGTAAACCTCGGCAACGATTTTTGCTATATCGAAGATCTCGTGTAGTGCATCTATCTTTTCCTTTCCGAATATAAGATCGTACCTGCATTGTCACAAATTAGTTCTTCCTTTCTAACCTTGAGGGTGTCAAGCTCCTTACCGTTCCCTTTGCGAGGCACTTGGGTACTGCAGCTCCACTGTAACAGTTTCTGTAGTAATGACGGCCTTGGGTTTTTTATCTCCCGAAGCAACATCGGCAGCATGAATAAACTGAAAGACGCCACGGTCTTCCGAAAAGCTCATCAGGGAGCGGAGCCTTCTCTTCTGATCGATAGGCCTATGAACTCTCCTCTGGCGCTTGCTTGCGAAATCGTCAAATGAGGTAGAACTGCCATCGTCTTCGCTATCAGACTCGATCCGCTGGTGTACCGGAGACTTGTGTCGCAAGAGCTTCTTTTGCTTGGCCGGACGTAGCCTCGTAGAATCGCGACTGGCGGCTGTTGGTGGCGGGGGAGTTGCAGAAAGTCTGGATCGTGAAGGGGCGCGTGATGCTGCAGTAGATCCCTTGATAGCCGCAGTCTTCGCAGCTACGGATTTCTGGTTCAAGGCAGAGGGAGATTTGGTGACTATAGGAATCTTTTCTATGCGGATTTTCGGTGGAGCCGGCTTAATAGCAGAGTTGGCTTTGTTACCCCAGAGAGACATGGCTGGCTAATATACACAGGGTTGGAGATTGGCAATCTTGCGCGGATAACCAAAAATAAGGAAATTAGTTTTCATAAGGGTATCATAATGATGGAATGTGTGGTCGTAGTCGTTAAGATTCGTATAAAGAATGAATGGCAGCGCAACGAGCGTTATGCCGGTGGGTTGCGTTATGTTGAAGTGGAAAGTCCTGGGGCGAAAGGGCGAGGCCGTTTGCCATCGCGTTGTGCCTTGCCGCTTCCGGCGTTCGTGGGGCCTAGCGCCTTGTTGCCTTGCAGCTTCGGGGACGCGTGCTTATCTAATATCTCCACCCAGTCAGCTTTGCTTACGGTATCACGGTAGAGTCGTTGATCAAGCGATGGTCCGGATCACAACAAGTCTGACAGGGCGAGGTGATCATGGAACATTTTAACTGCTTGATTATTCAGAGCTAGATAAATGAGGTTAGGGCAAAGTTAAAAGGTCTTCTGTTCATGTGTCTCATTTAAGAATAAGCTACTTAGTCTCTCTCTACAGTAGCCCTTTGAATATCTAAACCAGAAACTTATCTGTGTACAGTGTCACGTGATAACCGTGGAGTACAATCCACGCAGACGGAAAGGATGAATCGAGTATTGTGCATATATAGGAGACACGATGCGTTTCCTAGCATGCGGTTGCCATACTATCGTATCCCATCCACTATCTGCTGTGAAATGTGGGAGTGTCGTACTGTACTTGCTCGGTTGCGGGTTACATCGGAGTCGACGCACACGCTTTGGAGGGAATACAGGAGCAAAAAGAAAGGAAGAAGGAGAGAGACGTTATCGAAGGTTTTGATTACAGAAACCTATCAAGCTTCCGGCATTGCCAATAAAGTTACCCCTAACTCCGTGGCCCAGGGATCACACCCTAATTTATTATTCCCGATGCATCGCATCAACATCCATGAATGGTGCTTGGTGCTTGGTGCATCCAATCCACCCAACCCAGCCCAAGCCACAGCATAGCCCTTGCGCTTCCTCGGATGAAGAAGGCTGATTAGGGCTTTGCACCCCTGCTTGGTCGTGTTCTTGTGTGCAGGATATGCAGGATAGTACTGTACTGTAGTACCGGAGAGTACATGCTCTGTAGGGATTTGTACCAGCTCTCCTTTGTACTGTACTTCCGTACCATCGTACCGAAGTCCTGCTGTTGTGTGATAAGGAATGGATGACTTGCGTTTTGTACCTTAGGCAGGCAGGCCACAACATTTCTGGCTCATCATTACAGTACTGTCACGTTGAATTCTGCTTCGATCGGTATAATCGCATGTAATTAATAATATTACACAGCACAGTAAAAACGCACAGGCATCTCTCAGTAGAGTTCTTTTGGCTCTGTCCATCCCATCTCCTGCCAAGGGTTGTCCAATCTTCCAGATATGCACCCAGCACCATTGGCCTCCGCTGAACGGAGCCATTCCTCTCTTGGCCGACCTGCAGCTCGCACTATTTGATTTCCACATCGGACACGACGGCTTTTGCGCTGCACGGTCATGCCAAGCTGCGGCCCCTCGTATTATTCGGGCTTTTTGGCTGGTCTTTTGTCTGTCTTTTGCACCATCTGCCTTCTGTGCCGTCTGCAACCACTCCCAGCAACTGCAAAAGAGTTCAATGACAGGATTCAGGGTCCCCGTCCATGAACTGGCCAGAGAAGAAGAAAAGAGACAGACCCTGCGCCGATCTTATAGATAAGGCAAGAAAACTCCCTCCTTCAGTGTAAGTAATAGCACCGTATATTTATAGCATGCATGCATGGCAGACGCGCTGGCAGGCTCGAGTTTCCACCTTAAACATGAAGCCCTGATAGCTGCAGCTTGCAGCTGCTTTTTTCTACTTGTCTTATTCTTCCTCGTCCTTGTCTCTCGTTCTCTTTTTCTTTTTCTTCCTCTTCCTTTTCCTTCTCCTCAGTCATTCGTTTGGGCCCATTTGCGTTGCTTCATTACAAGCCATCATGAAGCTCCCGCCATCCGCTGCCCTACCATGGGCTCTACTTGCTGGCATGGTGAATGTGAATGCACAACTTACCTGGCCCTCTCAATTCGATGAGTTGGAAGACCTCATGTTTCAGGCATATGGCTACAGGAATACCGGCCTCATGGCACTGGTAACGCCCTGCTCCTTCTCAAAATTTGGACCAGGTCGCAATACCGCCGCCGAATGGGTGCGAGCCGGCTTCCACGACATGTCGACGGGCAACATCTACAACCCGCCAGCATCCTCTGGTGGTGTGGATGCCTCGTTGATGTTTGAGTTGAACTCGGGTGAGAACATCGGTGCAGGCTTTGTTACAACCTTCGAAACTTATGGCCAATTTTACTCCTCCAGGACCTCTGTCGCCGACATGATTGCTTTGGGTGTCTTCGCCGGAGTGCGCACTTGTGGAGGACCGGCCGTGCCAATTCGGCCAGGAAGAATTGACGCCACTGCTGCAGGGCCGTTGGGCGTACCACAACCTCAGAATTCCATCGGGACCTTCGAAAATCAATTCCTTCGGAGCGGGTTTAACTACACCGATATGATTGCCATGGTAGCATGTGGACATACTCTGGGCGGAGTGCATGCCGAGGATTTCACCAACATTGTCACGCCAGGCACAGTACCAAACGACTACCAATTGTTTGATAATACTTTCGAATTCGATTCGAACGTGGCCGTGGATTACATCTCAAATAATTCAACCGACGCCTTAGTTGTCGGTCCAGCCACTTCAAGTGGAAGGGCTGCGGATGCTGCCGTGTTTGGAGACCGCAATGACAACAATGTGACGATAACTGCCCTTGCGAATCCAGCTACCTTCCGCACTGACTGTTCCTCCATTCTACAAAGAATGATCGAAAGAGTCCCAGGTACAGTTACCCTTGCGGATCCATTGCAACCGTATGAAGTAAAACCCACGGCTCTGCAGCTAACCCTCCTCTCTGGCGGTGTTTCCATAACCTTTTCCGGGGAAATCAGGGTGAGGACTACTGTTCGAGCTGCCAACCTGATTGCAAGCGTAAAGCTAGTCTATGTAGACCGAGATGGCAATAGTACATGTGGCAGCTGTACCATTGACACGGCAGTAGCTGGGACTGGTTCTGGTTTTGATGATACCTTTACGGTAAGGATAGCTAACATACCCCTAGTTAAAGTCGTGTATCCTATTTAAATATGTTACTAACGGCCCTCTAGTTCTATTCCTTCTCCTCTGACCTGCCTTCGAGCACGTCTATATCGTCCTTCAATGTCCTCATCACGCTCACATCTGGCGCCACCGAACTCCATAATAATAATGGAGGAGGATTCCCAGTCCAGGACTCCATTATGTTCCAGTCTCCTCAAAGTTGCTTGGGTACAACCACAGATGCAAATGGGAACAACGCTATGACAATAGTTGCAGCAGTAAGCATCCTCGTCCTGTCCTAATTATTGTGATAGGCTCTAAATTTACATATCAATTGATTCTATCTTATTCTTCTTGCTAACTCTGCATAGGTACGTGATTCCATCACTGCTGCCCCAAACCTAGTTGTTGCCATTAAAACACCAAGGGCAAAAGTTCCTGTCCCAGCGCTAAACATAACATCGGTTGCCATGGCTAAGGGAGCGACTATCGGACCTTACAGTATTTACAGTGCCACTTATTCAATTCCAGTAGCAAATAGCCTCAATAGTACATTCAATGTGACCGTAGGAACAGGAACCACCTCAGTTGTTGACGCCTTTAAGCTTACTGAGCCTTTACCCTCTGTCTGCGGCACTCTGGGTACAAGTGTTCCAAGTAGCACTACATCCTCGTCGAAAACCACGCTCTCTACCACTGTCTCTACCAGTATATCCACCACCCTCTCGACTACCATTAGTACAACAATATCATCAACATCTACTTCTGCAACTCCGACCGGGCCAGTAACCAAGCCGACTGTTGGTGCCTACACATATCAAGGTTGTTACACAGAAGGCGATGGTGTCCGAGCCCTTTCAGGTGCTTCCTTCTATGATTACCCTAATATGACTCTAGAAGAATGTGCTGCCAACTGTGTTGGGTACACGTATTGGGGAGTCGAGTATGGCGGAGAATGTATGTTATCTACTCCATGACTTCTTAAGCTTTACTCTGGATCGTTTTGTCGGGTATATTTGAAAGCTAATCATTCTCTATAGGCTATTGTGGTAACACACTTGCTGCCACATCCGTTCCTGCAGCTGAACAAGGAGACTGCAACTTCGTATGCCCCGGGGATGCCTTTGAGTTTTGTGGTGCCGGGAACAGGCTGGATATGTATAAACTATCTTCTGGAGGTTCTTCGAGTAGTAGTAGTTCATCTACTACGACTCACACGACTACTACCACTACCAGGTCTACCACTACCACGACTACCACCACTATCAAGGCTACTACTACAAGTTCAGTGACACACTCGGCATCACCAACCCAAACGGGACCTGCCATTAAGCCCACTATTGGATCCTATACCTACTATGGTTGCCAAACAGAAGGAACAGGCATTAGAGCACTTTCTGGTGCAACCCTCGCCACTGATTCAATGACCCTCGAAATTTGTGAGGATTTCTGCCAAGGTTATACCTATTGGGGCGCTGAGTATGGACGGGAATGCTACTGCGGCAATTCCTGGAATACCGGATCAACTGCAGCACCAGACAGCGACTGCTCATTCCCTTGCGCTAATAACACTCTTGAGTATTGTGGTGCTGGGAACCGTCTGAGTGCGTATGCCTTGGAAGCTTAATTTAGGGATTGGGATTTATGAACTTGAATATATGAGATAATGTGGTATGGTAATTTTTTTCAGGGATACAAATACGGCAGGCTTTGATATTATTGGATACAAAAATACGAACAGTTTAAGGCATGAGGGCTTTTTGTAGATAGGGGTGTGGTCAATATTACGAAGGCCGATTGAGGGTTTAGACGACGGGTCAGTTAATAAACATTATAATTTAGACAAAGCTAAATAAAGTGTTTCAAGTTAAAAGCATGCTTCTGATCTTGAATATAACACTAGAACTGTAGTAGCAACCCTTAAAATGCATCATTCTCCAGTTTATGAAGTTTCTCTGTTCATGATTATCCGGTTTTCCGGATCTAGTAAATTGCATCGTCCATATCGAAAAGTTCTATTTCTTGACAGTAACCTCAACCTCAACCGCACCCTCGATCGACATCAACAACAAGATGTATAATTTCCAGTTAATTCACTAAGCAATCCAAAATTAACAATATCCAAAATAAAATAATTTCTTCAGCCCCTTCGTGAACCAACCAACAACCTCTCTAATATATATCCCAGTCCACTGAAATTTACCGCAAAAGCTGAGCACAATAAGCCCCATCAGCAAAATCATCTTCGCTGCAGGTAATGATTCCTGAGCTTTCTATAGCTGACGCGAATTGATCACCTAGTAGAGAAGTTTATTAGCGATTTGATATAGCATGTTGTAATCTTGGTGTTAACTCATACTCGTTGCCATTTTCATCCTTGCTGTCATTATCTTCCTCGTTGCCATTCTTTTTCTCATTGTCATTTCTTCTTCATCGTTGACAAATTTATACTTCTTCCTATTTTTAGATTTTTGTTAAAAGACTCTTTCGCCTTTTCCTCCAATTCTGTATGCAATATGTCTTTGCATTTGTTGCTGTTGTTTTTGTTTAGTTGAATCAAGAACAATGAAATAGAGCCGTCGGATGTATCGTTATTGAAGTAAATTCCACTTCTGTTCTTAGTTTTGTAATTTTGCTTCTAAGAATATTTTGATCTGTGGCTTGCGTCGACCATCTTTTCCAGTCTGGCATCGGTCTATTCTTGTCGAGGAGGAAAAGTATCTAGAGTTCGGACTTTGAGATTTCCTACGTTCTCCATATCCCTTTTAAAGAATGTTAGCAATTTATTAGTTTCTAGTGATAAGGAGGCTGTAAGACTTGCATGTATATAGCTCTTCTCTCAACAAAAGCTGATGTTGGAGAAACTGTTTGAACTAACTAGTTGATCGAAGCTATTGTGGAAACTGATTGTTTCACCTATTCAACATTCGAAGCCCAAGGGTCAGCGGATTCAGTTACAGCTTGGTTATTCTGTGAAGAGTTCTGAAAATCATCCTCGATCGACTTGGTAACAGCCTCATTATTCTCAGTATCCTCCTCATCTGAAGCATCTGGGTCTCCGATCAACATCCGCGATAGGAGATCTTGATATAGTGATGCACGCGTATCAAATCAAGCTGCGTGCAATTTTTTGGGTGGCCAGTCTCGCCACATTTCCCACACTTCACAGCCTCATAATTAATAAGATTCCTGCATTCATCACTATAGTGCGCAGTCTGACGACATCTAGATCAGAACGCTGGTTTGTAGGGCAATCTCTTCTGATATGCCCACGTAAGCCGCATCCGCGGCACGTCTTCAATTCTATGTCCCCCTTGTGGGGACAATCTCTCGCTTTATGACCTAAGCGCGAGCATAGGTGACAAGTGTATGCCTTGCAATCTTTCGTCATATGCCTTTTCTCACTGCAATTTTTGCAAATCACAGATGAGACAGCCCCAGGTCCCGATCCAGATCGCGACGGGCGCGACCGAATGCCTCTTGGAGGCCAAATTGCCCCAAGTCTAAGGAGCGTGGCCTCTTGACATCATGGATCACTCATTGGCAGATACTGCTCCATTTTCATCTTCGAGCCCGAGGGCAGGGCTGGCAGGGTGCGTAGAGTCACACCCGCCTGCATCTCAACGTCAATCGTAACTTGTTTTAAGTGACTAGATTAACTGCAGTGCAGCTGGCCACATCAGGTTAAGCTCTTCGTCAACAGATACAGTAAGAAATGAAGATATGTATGGTTAGATTCGTCAGCTCTGCATAAGGAGCTGCACGACCTGATCAATAGAGAAAAGATGAGAGTGACCAAAAAATAAATAGATGTTTGTGTGATCAGGTCGAAAGAACATGTCCTATGAGAGTTTAAATACCTAAAACGTGTAATATTGAATAGAGAAATTCAAGATGTTGCGAAATCCGAAAAGTTAGTGTTGGAAAGGAAAGAAGGTAGTGAATGGGGAAAGTTGAATTGAATATAGAGAACTATGGAACACATTCTCGAGAATTAGTGAGATTTGGCGAGTACAACAAAATAGGAAACAAACAATGATATTTACCCAATAAAAGCGAATGGTTAGGTTTTAGCGCCAATGGTGAAGAAAGAGCATTAGCATCACAGCCCAAAGGCGATCTGGTCAGGAATAGGGGGAAGCGAAAAGGATCATGGCGAAGTCCAGTCTATCTGGGTGTAGATATTGATAACCACTTCTCCCATAATCGGGTAGCCCGTTCCACGCATGTGTTGTTGATTACATTAGTACTCCTTTTCTTGGAAGGTTGTTCGAGATCAAAAGTCCTTTCCCTCGATGAAATATTTTGCTTTATTTCTCGATTGAACTATTCATATTCAACATTTCTGCTTGTAGTCAGATAGTATCTTCCCTAAAATGAGTATATTTACTGACCTTTGATGTGATAATAGCTTCACTTCTAGACTTTACTGTAAGTTGTGATAAGGTGACAAAGTTACTAAGGCTAATAAAGTCCTTGAGATGTAGGACAAACTCATTGCTTAAAAGAGCCTTCCACCAAGAAGCAGTACTCCTTCTTAGGGGTTACAAAGATCAAGGTAATGCACTTGCAAAAGGTCTCTGATCAGAGGAAGCACAGAATAAAATTAGGATCTCTCATATGATCAAAAGATATAGCGATGTGTCTGTTCATTACAAGCAAAGCCTGTAATATGTTAATATGCCAAGACTTTCTGTCGCTGGCTACAGCTCAACCAAACTCAATCCAGTTTACGTTAGATGATATAACCAAATTTCCTATCTATAAAGCGTTATATATTTGGTTTATATCTACTTGCTGATGCCAACATTGTTCGATTACTCTTCCACATGGTAAATGAGAAACGTTAGGGAACTCTCGTTGTGTATATAACATATCCACTCTATCGCTAGGAATTTCTCCGTATGGTTGTTTTCCAGTGCATATAAAATAGATCAATGAACCGAAACCAAATATATCATCCTTATAACTAGGAGGGTCCTCCCATTTAGAATCTGGACTTCGAAATCGAGTATCTTGATATGCTGACGACTTTGAACTAGATATCGAGGCCCCAGCAAAGTCACAAATTTGTATATCAAGATTAGAGTCCAACAAGAAGTTCCTGGGTGAAACATCACAGTGGACAATTTCAAAGGAATGAACGACTCGAAGTCCTTCAGCTGCTTGCTTAGCCCATTTAGTACGGAGTTCGCTCGTTATTGTGTCATGATTTTGCTCAATATATTCTTGAAGACTTCCGTTTTCCATGTATTTGAGTGTCAAGCAATGACTTTCGGGATCCCATTTGACAAGCTGGACTATGCGTGGATGTTCACCAATCTTCAGATATATTTGAGCTTCTAATTGCATATTTTGACGGCAGTCCTCTTCTTCTCTAGGATCGTAGGGATTTGGAATTGGCGTTTTTATTACTTCACCAGAAGGCACACGCTCGATAATTGCTGTTCCTCCTCGAGCCAAAAATTGACCTTTTGACACATATATAACCTCGCCTGGCTTTGGCCGCGGCAGTTCAACGCCAGGCGTAGCACGAACATGCCGGTATGTAATGGATTTAAAATATTTTGGATCCTCGTTTGGCCTGCTGGGTTGAGCTACTTCGGAAGCCTGTATATATATAAGCAACCTCCTTTTAGGAATTAAGGAGGAAAACCCGTCGAATTTTACTTAACATACCAGATAAAACATGCTGTATTAGAGACAATAGCTATACCTAAATATAATAAACAAGCTACTATTAAACACCGAAGCACAACTAATATAAAGATATCCACGGTAGGTCTCTAGAACAATATATCGGGTCTACCCGACTTGCGAACTAGTAAGATGGCGAAGTTGCAGAGAATCTCCGAGGAGCAAAGTTATCCTTTTATACAATTATGGCTGTTGGGAATAAAAGCTCGCTTGAAAAGTTACTGTAGTACAATTTAGATCAACAAAAATTATTTATTGTACCTGAGCGGATGAAGATGAATTCTAAATCGAGCACCGTGGACAGTGACCCACTAAATGAATCCTTAATAACTTATAATGAATTGAACAGCAGAGAGGTTGAAGAACTTACCGAGGTCCCAACCGCTCTTGAATTCATGCGATATGTGGCAAGAAACAGGCCTGTAGTCATAAGAGGTGGAGCAAAAGACTGGGAGGCTACGCGGAATTGGAATGCTGCTTATCTGAAGAATATTTTGCATGGCAGATCTGTTAATGTTGCCATAACTCCCCTAGGGTGAGATGACCAAATATCATTTCTATGATTACTCTCTTTTTCTTTTTGAGCTAAAGCATATCCAGGAATGCGGATTCTCCAACTCCGGATGAAGATGGCAATATAATTTTTGTGAAGCCGTTAGAAGAGCAACAGCCGTTTGGTGAGTTTCTTGACTTTGTCATGAACCAAGAGCTTAGTGGAGGACCCAGTGGGGAGGTTAGATATGCACAAACTCGTGAGTATATTTTTGCCTCTATACCCATCCCATAACGTCATACACTATCAATAAGGAATATAATATTAAAGTATGAGGATTTNAAAAAACTGATTATATCTAGAAAATGATAATCTCCGTGGAGAATACGACACACTCTTCTCATATGTTGACAAGGATATTCCCTGGGCGAGGATAGCACTCCAACAAGTCCCAGAGGCCATCAACTTATGGATCGGGAACTCTCGAAGTGTAACAGCACTCCACAAGGACGACTATGAGAATATCTACTGCCAAATTATTGGCCAGAAGCACTTTGTTTTACTCCCACCAATAGCTTATTCCGTTGTTAACGAACGGGAGCTTCTACCTGCGTCGTATGTGAGAGAAGAAGATGGCCAGTTGAAGATGCAGCTCGAGGAAGGTGGACCTCTTGTCCCATTTGCAATCTGGGATCCTGATAAGCCGACAGTGAATGCTACCAGGTATTCGGAGATTGCTTATCCACTTCGTGTAACACTTGAGGCTGGAGATATGCTTTATCTTCCAGCATTGTGGTTTCATAAGGTATCACAGTCTTGTTCCGAAGAAGGACTATGCTGCGCCGTCAATTATTGGTTAGTATATCACATCAATATGGAAATATTTTGCTCTTGACACTAATTTGAGTAGGTATGACATGGACTTTTCTGGTAGTTTCTATCCCCTGTGTAATTTGGCAAGAAGTACAGCTCTGGCGGTTTCAAGACGAAGTCCACGGTAGATGAAAAAGTAATAATAACACCAACAAATTATTTTGTCCAAGTGGGAGTGGTTTCCATACAGAATCTCCTCTCAAGTTGCAGATGTATTTGTTGATTATACCTCACGGTCAAAACACAGTACCATCTAATTTTAGAAGCCAAAAGGCAAAAGGCGTTCAATACATCAGACAAACTGATGGGCATTTAAAGCCGATTACTTCTTCTTCTTAGCTAACCTCTTTTCTGCCCTCAAATCCTTCTTCATACGAGCATCAACTATCTTATACCTCCCTTTAACGCCCCTCGGCCTTCCAGCAATTCCTTTATTTCCACCCCGTGCAACGACGACTTTGACTTGTTGTCTAGGTTTCTTCTTTGTAGCTTTACTCATTAACTTCGCAATGGTGGTGGCCTTCTCCTTCTCAGTCATGCCCTCTTCCTCAGCTAGCATTGCTGACTTCTTCCGTAACTTTTCTAGTCGCTGTGCTGCTTTGAATTTCTTCCTGTCCTTTGCTTCCCGTACCTTCTTTATAGGTCTGGCATTTAGTGCACGAAACTTCTCTTTAATAGCGGCGGCAGCAGCAGCAGTAATTGGACGGTGGGGCTTATCATGTTTTCCTTCATCGTCAAGAAACCACTCTGGAAGTCCGTCACGGTCCTTGAATGCATACTTGTTGAAGCCTTCATCTATTAAATCATGAGTTGTTATCTTGCCTGTTGCAAGTTGTTGGGCGAGTGTCATTGCCTCCGCAGTGATGATATCAATATCTGGCAAATGTTAGCTTCAAGATCTAATAATTTTTGTGAATGAAAATTTTCACCTAATCGACCATCCTTCCGAGGCTCTTCATCTTCCCACTGGGACTCGCTGGATTGCTTTACAAGCTCGAAGCCAGAGCCCTCATCTTTGCTATTATCTTTTTGTGACCTTGCTTGCTTTTTATTTGAAGCCGTCTTGGGTTGGGCCTTCTCTGCATCTTCTAGTTGTCGCTCTCTGATTGCGTCGAGCTCGTCGAGCTCAGAGGATATACCATCATCCATATCTTCATCTGACTCGGTACCAACCGCTTCCTCCAGGGCTCCGATATCCTTGAAGACATCTTGGTCAAAGAATTGACTTGCTCGTTTCGAAAGCCCACCCTTAGTCTTAGTCGTATTATCCAACTCTGTAAGCAATGGCTTCTTCTCAGGCTTATCATCATCGTCATCATCACTATTACTGTCCTCCTCGAGCTTTTCGTCATCTTCGCTCTGTTCTTCGCCATCAGAAAAGCCTTCCCATTCTCCATCGTCGTGCTCTTTTCGTGCCTTCTTAGCACGGAATTTCGCATCACTGGCAGATTTGCGCTCTTGATACTGCTCATACATAGAATCTAGGTCCCTATCAAGCCGATCTGCCTCATCATCATCTATCTCCTCATCGGTTTCCCCCGAGGAACCCAAACCGCTATCATGGTCTACCCGCGTGTCTTTTTCTGTGAGGATCGCCATCTTTCCTTTGGCAATTTTATCTGCTACTCCAACTTTATCAAATGTTTTTAACGCAAACATAGAATTGTCTCCGTTAGGACCTGCTTGTTCTGAGCCAATTTCGGTGGGAACCGTCATATGGAGCTGCATCCTGACTATCTCCTTTTGTTTCTTCTCATTCTCCCTACGGCGCTCCCGCTTTCTTCGACCCTTCTCTTTATCATGCAGTGATTGTAACTCCTCCTGAATCTTCAACTCCTCGTCCATAGGCTCTATCTCTGTAACCTCCTCAGCTGCATCTTCGTTGGCGGACTTTTTAGTAGCAAAGCCAAATTTATCGCGTACTTTAAGACGCCATCTCAAAAGATTCCGGAACTCTTTTCGACCGAGAACTCTAAGATCGGAACAACAGTTGCGAATCTCTTCTGTCGTTTCTGGAAGCTTGTCGAGAGCAGCAAGTGCAACATCTCCATTAGGAGGTTGTTTAAAACTTAAACGGTTCATGCTCCCAAGAATCGCAATAGGGTCTGTAGTCTGAATGAATTCGCTCGCTGGCACTTCCTTAAATTGAGTGTAATTTCCCTCCTCATAGCCATCTCTTTTTCGTTTCTTGACTTCTGGATTGAATACTTTGGCTTCATTATTAGGCGTGGGATCGGTCAACTCGGCAAACACTGATCTTGGATCCAAGAATCTGGGATCAATTCGTTTTGGTGCTTTGAACCCACGGCACACAACGAAGATTTCGGCAGATACATTTCTAGAAGAAGGTGGTTTTGTGGCTTCGACTTTAGTGAATAGTTGGTTAAATACCCATAGCAGACTATTATAATCTTTTGATCTGAAAACCTTAGTAACAAATGTGCCTCCTTCAACTAAAAATTCCGTCGCCAATTTCATTGCTTGGAGAGCAAGCTCTGCCTGATTGAAAGAGTCCTGAACCCAGGCAGTACCGACATTAGGCGCACCATCGTGTAGAACTGTGTCCGCCTTCCAAGTTTTGAAGTGTTGGCGAATGGTAGCTCGGCATTTATCTGTTGTGATATCGCTTTGAAAAGTGATCACCCGAGGGATAGGTTTTATAGGAGACAGATCAACACCAACTATGAGCGAGCTAGTGGGCATAGCTTCTGCAGCAACTTGACACCAAGACTACAGGCAGGTTAGCATTCAAATTGAAAGACGAGGGACAAGAAACATACTCCAGGGGCCGCGCAAAGGTCCAAGAGGACCTTACTCTTCTCCAGAAACCCATACTTCTTGTTAAGCTGGATCAATTTAAACGCTGCTCGAGCCCGATACCCCTTCTCCTTGGCTAGTTTGTACCACTTATCCAATCTCCCCTTTCCATGCTTTTTCTGAATCGCCATTGTTGCGGAGTTGGGCAAACCCTACAATAAGAAAGAGTAATCTGCAGATTCTGTTCTCGGATATATTTTTTTCGATGTTCAAGTTCCTCCACCGGAACCGGTGATACAATTTGCCGAAGTGCCGATAAGCATATCCTTATCGCGCAATCTGGTAATCGCGTGTTGAGCGCGTTTTGACGTGATGGATCCAGGCTCACTTCCGCCTCAATTGAATTGCCGTCTTACTTCAGTCAGAATTAACCATTCTGTTCAAGTAATAGAGGCACAACTCATTTCGAGAAATGACTTCTCATGAGAATGAAAGTAATTCTGAACCGCAATTACCACCTAGTTCACAACCTTCGGCCTCAAGTCCGCTAAGCAATGGCCGCAGTGGAAGAAAGGAAAGGCGGAATCCTTCAATTACTCCCAGAAAGTTCAACAAGTTCTTTACACCACGAACTACTCGAGTCAGTTCAGGGAGACATGCTTTATACGATATTACCCCTCCAGCCAATAATCGAAGTGGAATACAATCAAGCCCATTACGACCATTCAGGGCTATCAATGGGCAGGAGAATAGTCCTACGGGTTTTACCAGAGAGTTAAAAAGAAGGAAATTATTACATACTACCGAACCTTCACCAGATCGTAGCAATGTGGATAAAAAACTCCAAGATATAGAGTTTCTGGCCAATTCCAGCAGTGAACTGAGGGATGAAAACCTGTTTGACATCCAATCGTCTCCATGCGTGAAGATCGCATCAATAATGGAAAGAGAAGAGGAGGAACAAAATCAGGCTAAGAGCAATGCCNAAAAAAAGAATTATACCCATGGAAGCTCGTGGATTTGCTGGACGGTTCATGCAACTAAGCATCGGTGCGCCTATAAAGTCTAGAAGACAACGGTTTACATATCCCGTTAATGGTTAGTGATATTGTCTTGATGTTATTTTAATTTTCTAATCACAATGACAGACTGGCGAGATGGTACCGCATCATTCTATAGTAAGCCCACAGATGTACATATGTGCATGGGCATAGGAGGACAAGAACGTTGTATCCCATTTTGTGCTTCAGGTTGCAACAGTAAGTATAACTATTGTGCCATATACAACTGCATATTAACACCAGATAGCAAATAGTCTCGTTGCCATTGGAGACGAAGAGGGGAGAGTGAGATTACTGGACTCGGCCGTGGGAGAGAAATCATCGTTTAAAGATGTCTACCTTGCCTTCCGAGTTCATTCCAATGCTATCATTGATATGTCCTTTTCTCAAGATGATTCACTTCTTGCCACTGCTTCCGGAGACCAGAGTGCTAGGGTAGTTGATATGGTGACCCAAACGACGATATCAATACTTGGAAATCACTCGGCTTCTCTCAAGCAAGTGCGATTCCAGCCTGGAGACAATAACAACAGTGTGCTTGCAACGTCGAGCAGGGATGGAAGTGTGCAAATATGGGATTTAAGATGCAAAGGAGCTGATGGCCCTGTCCAACAAATAGTCGATGCTGTGCAATCCTCGCCAGGGACTCCAGCTAGGAAAGTAAGATATGCAAACGCCATCAACAGCATATATGATGCACATCGGCCTTCGAACAGTACCCGGCGATCTGTTTTAGCAGGAGTTCAGGATGCGCCATCCCGTGGGGAAGCTCCTGGTAGGATAGGTGATGTCTCTGTAACAGCCATTACCTTCCTTAAACCAGGATTAGAACACATGTTACTGACAGCCTCAGAAATGAATGCTTCAGTGAAGCTGTGGGACATCCGATGCATATACAACTCTAGACGAAAATCAGCAACCCCAATATCTTGCACAAAACAGCCAGGGAGCCACAGTCAATGGCGACATTTCGGGGTTACCTCCCTAAATTTGAGTGGTGATGGAAGTAGGCTGTACACACTCTGCAAAGACAATACAGTCTACACATATTCAACATCTCATCTCGTTCTAGGCCAAGCACCAGAACTCTCCCTTGCCATCCAGAATCGGAGACGTCCACAACAGGATATGGTCGAAGGACTGGGTCCAATGTACGGGCTTCGACATCCACAACTACATGCCACATCATTTTACGTGAAGTCAGCAATCCGGAAGGCGACGAATGGTCAATCAGAAGTGCTAGCAGTGGGAAGCAGTGATGGGTGTGCGGTACTTTTCCCCACGGATAAAGCATATCATTCTGGGCAGTTCCGGGATACCAATGCCGAAGATGGAAACGTGAACGGGAACGCGTCTGAATCTTTCCAGGAGACTCCACCAGCGCGGCCTGGCCTTCGTCGGACAAGTAGTATGGGACTCTTCTCCAGACTTAACGATGATGTGCCCATCTCGCAGAACGGCACGGCGTTGATTAGAGGCCATGATAGAGAGGTTGGATCTTTGACGTGGACGTCAAATGGCGAACTGGTTACAGTAGGAGATGATTTCCTTGTAAGATGTTGGCGAGAAGGACCTGATGCACGAGATCTAAGAATCGGAGGTGAGCAGGAAGGTAGGAGGTGGGGCTGTGGTTGGGCAGACGTCGGTGAGACGTACGATGACAATGACGAATAGAATAGAGCTACAACGTCCCTAGCCGTGATTATAACTGTTTCAAGTGCTTGGAAAGAAATAATTTATGAAAGGAGTTAAGATGCCCATTTTCATCAACCTATGGCATTATTGAGAACTATTGACTACAATTTTTTTTACACTTTTAATAAGCAACCAATTCGGTCAAACCGTCCTGCTCTCGCTTGAAGTTCCTATGTTGAGAAATGTTGAAAGCATATGCATCCAAGAAGTACTTCGCTTCCTTCACCATCTCCAAACCCTTTCTGATACCAGAAAGGTCTCCGGGACCCGCAGCAGTCACAACACCATAAGAATCAACTACATCTGCATTATTGCTGAATTTCATGCCCTCAACGCCGCATGCCTGTTTTACTAAAGAGACGGCTTCACTGGTTGCGCCAATGGCCTTGCAATGACCGAAGGCTTCCCGGATCCAGTGGATGACACGCCCCTGTTTAATTAAGGTCTTGATATGATCGCCACCGGGGATGTAGAGTGCATCAAACAGAGTGCTGCGCATGCCCTCAAAGTGGTGGTCCGAGGCGACCCCCTTCCCACCGCTCGCTGGAATGACAGGTTGTCGCTTAGGGCCGATAGTGAAGCAGAAAGCTCCGGCAGCAGTTAAAGCTCCTTTCACTGCCTCGTATTCTGTGAAGTTGAAGCCGTCAGCGATGATCAAGGCAACTTGTCTAGTCGCGATCGTCGGCTTGAGACCAAGAGCCTCAGGAGTGAAATCCAGCTGTGAGAGCCCTTTAGAGGTCTTTCCGTGGTTGGCTCGTCCAGCCTTCTGTGGGATCGGTCCACCAACCTTCTCAGCAACCTTCTGAGCAAGGGAGAGATCAATATCAGCAAGCCGCTGTGTCATACGCTCGTATACGACCGGGTCATCGCAATGATCAAGCTCAAAACTCAGTGCATTGATAATGTGAGTCTTCTCAACCTCGGACATTGAGTTCCAGAAAAGCTGGGCCTGGTTGAAATGCTCCTTGAACTTTGTAGTATCCAGACGTGCCTTCATTGCCGCGATCTTCTCAGGATACTCGACATAGGGATTTTTTGATTGTGTGGCAGGAGGGACTATAGACTTGCGGTTCGGCCAGTAGTTGAGCTTGCCAGGAGTGATTTTATGCTGAAGTTGCCCATCACGGTGATGATTCATAACAGGGCAGACGGGCCTATTAATTGGTAGCTGTTGGAAGTTTACACCGAGACGTGAGATTTGTGTATCGAAATAAGAGAAGTTACGGCCTTGAAGAAGAGGGTCATCAGAGAAGCCAATGCCTGGCACTACATGAGCTGTGCAGAACGCAGCCTGTTCGGTTTGTGTGAAAAACTCATCAACATTTCTGTTGAGTTGCAGTTCACCAATATATCTGACTGGAAAGATGTTCTCAGGCCAAACTTTGGTGGCATCAAGGATGTCGAAGTCGAAGTCATCCTGACGACTTTCGGGGCAAACCTGAATACCGAATTTCCAAGTCGGGAAAACCCCCATATTGATAGCAGTATACAAATCCTTTCGATGGAAATCAGGATCCTGGCCACAAATTTTCAGAGCCTCATCCCAAACAAGGGAATGTACACCAAGAGTCGGGGTGAAATGGAATTTGACGAAGTGTCGAACGCCCTTTGCATTAGTCAAAGTGTACGTGTTAACGCCAAAGCCTTGCATCATCCGGAATGATCTAGGGATGCCTCGGTCACTCATAGCCCACATGAACATGTGAGTTGCTTCTTCATGGAGATATTGGAAATCCCAGAAATTGTTATGAGCTGACTGTGCTTGAGGTATCTCTGTGTCCGGTTCAGGTTCTAAAGAGATAATCAGCTTCTGGTCGCACATTTAAATGACCTCACAATACTCACTTCCCGCATGAATGACATCTGGGAATTTAATAGCATCCTGGATAAAAAAGACAGGAATGTCATTGCCAACGATATCCCAATTGCCTTCATCCGTATAGAATTTCACCTATTGTCGGCATTAAACCCCCATTCTTCAAAGACATTGATTTCAAGCACTCACAGCAAATCCTCGCACATCTCTAACAGTATCGGCACTTCCCCGAGAACCCAGCACGGTGGAAAAGCGGACAAAGACAGGTGTGGTGCGTGATGTGTCTGTCAACACACCAGCGCTGGTAACATCCTCTGCACTCTCGTACAGCTTAAACTCTCCAAAGGCTGCTGTGCCACGAGCGTGAACCACACGTTCCGGAATACGTTCATGGTCGAATCTCATAATCTAGAACAATGTCAGTCTCAAACTGAGCTACCTTGATGTTGTTGATTCTGGGCATACCTTCTCACGAGCAATGTTATCTTCAAGTAATGCAGGTCCCCGAACATCGTTAGTGGAGGCAGAGAGCCAATGATCAGTATCTGGGATCTTGACGCCGTTGTCGGTGGTGATCGGGGAGGAGGTGGTTGGGTTTACCATCCTTTCCTGCATATCCTTGACCTTCTTGTTATGAGACATGCCTGCTGTAATAGCCTCACCTGCCTTGTGCACTGTGCTTCCAAGGACGGACTGCATGCCAATTGATTACTTTGTTGATTGAGTGGAGCAACTTGTTCTCCGTGACAATTCAGCTGAGAAAGTAAAGCTCTTAGGTTGGAGGCTGTGGAATTGGTCGAAATTATTGATAGAAGAATGAGGAGAGAACGATGAGAAAAGAGGAGAGTTATACAGCTATACACTTTCTGGCAGGATAATATCTTATATGTGACATATTCAATAATTTGCTGTTTGTAGTATCCTGATGTGACGTCAATGAGAAATACTCGATATAAGGTTGACGTATTCATCTTTTTATCGAGCGAGCGGGCATCCACAAGACATCGTAATCTGTTCTTTTGTTCAACTAGAGACTTGTTGAATGATATCATCTCCAGCAAGGAGCAGACCAATGACAACGGTTCGATTATAGAGATCTTGCATGGAATTGGACATGATTAACAGCAACACGTGCAATAATAGCCGGTGCGCTTAGTATTGGAGACATCTCCAATTAATGATGTTGCAGTGAAGCTCTGTTTATAGTAATGACAAGCTGAAGGAAGAGGCTTCGCCAGATAGAGCCGAGCTCATCCTAGAAATATCAAGATGCGAAACTGCACCGGACGCGTTCTATGCTGAATATCACAAAAGTGTTTACAAGGAAGAGAAGTAAAGCGTTTTAAAGGCATTTAGAAAAGCGGTGAGTATGACTCACTTCATAACATAAACAGGGAACCTCAAAATCCATGAAAAGATATTCCGGGTACTCTTACTTATCGCTACGGCTTTCGAATTAATTGATGTTTTCAAAAACGATAAAGTGAAGCGTTACATGAACCTAGACATGACAGTGAGCACTTTTAGCTCTTACTCACTTGAAAGCATACACAGGAACTTGTAACAATCATACGATGTAGGATAAAGTGATTGTATACCTCGTCCTTCTGCCCTCTTACTTTTGTAATAATTGTATTGGCGTTACACTTTAGACTTGAATCATTCACTGCAGCATCAGTCCCTAACAATGCCCTCCATTTGTTGCTCGGCCAGGACAGTCATTTAAACCTGCGGTCTTCCCAAATGCCATAACGCCTCCAAGAATACAGCCCACGTCCAGACCGAGGAGGCACAGTAGCATCACATGATCCCACTTCACTTCACCACCATTGGCCATCGTCATTGCAAATCCAGATATAGCCCAGAAGGCTCCTATATTGGCACCTATAATACCGAGTGCGATGGCCCGCGTCGACTGCCGCTGTGAGATGCGATCCAGGGCGTCGTTGAGGAGGACTAGCCCGACGATCTTGATAACGACGATGAATAATACCACCACGGCGGTGATGATCACCTCTTCCGCCTGAGAAGTATCCTCCCTTGGGGTTCTCGAGTCTTTTTCCGTCATGTAGGCAGAGAAATGCGGCGCAAGCGCTTCGAGCTGGCGGACCTGGACCTCGAAGCGACTGACAAGACTGGAGAGCTGCTCGTCCGAACTGCACTGAAGGGAATGCACGCAGGTCGCCAATCTGCAAGTATCAGCGCTACTGTCGAAGTGCCCTGCACGATTTGGGGCCGCAATCTGATAGAGAGGAGTAGAGACTCGGTGGATAGCCAGGGACCGGCTGACGGACCAGAAGAGGATTGTCCCCAGAGTCATGACGGAAAGGCCGAGGAGGATGTGGTAGATGGAAGGAGGTCCAGGTACTGGTCGCGATGAGGGCGCTGCTGGTGCTGGTGGTGTTGCTGCTGCTGACGGCGCCGACGACGGCCTGAGCGTGGACATGACGACGAGGAGTGAGATGTAAGGAAATATTAGTAAAGTTGGGTGCGTACTGGGGTGGGTTACAATCACGTGTCAAAGTACAGTAGTCAGATATTTACTGTATTGTGATCATGATTGTTGCAACTTTTATTTTATCCAATGCTCTTCTTGTTTTCTGAGCGTGCTTGAGGTCGAAGTGACAAATAAAGGTGCCTTACGTCAATTTTAAGTACCGAGAGCCCACAGCAGGATGAGGGACATGGGGGCGAAACTAGTGCAGTCTCCGCGGTGTGGAGACATGCAGAGCACGCAGGCCCAATGTTGTGCAGTTTCTTTCTTTGGTACGATGGAAGAGCAAAAAAGAGCAGTGGGAATCTGACAATCTGGCAAAAAAAAGGGGTAGGGCGGGGTAAGCTCCGAAGACACCCTACTCCTGACGTCACTTTTGCTCTGGTTCTTATCTGAAGTCTTATCAACAAATCTTAACCTCTATGCAATAATCACAGCAATTATACTCACTGTACAAAGGACACAGAGACAAGATATACCAAAGACAAGGTTATTACCGAAGCATTTCAATGTTCAAAAAAAAAGTATCCTTTTCGCCTATGAACTCTCGATCTAATCGGATGATTCCTGCACCTTGATATCCACGCACCCGCAATAATTAGGAGCTAAGAAGACAAGAGGGGTAGAAGATGGGGGGAAAACCTGCTCTTAGCGTTCTAGAACCTCGGCACAAAAACTAAAGATGCCTTCTGCTCCAACTAGTAATTACCCACCAAATTACAAAGCAAAACCCATTTCCTCAACCTAGTAGAAAGCTCGACTCAACTCCAAAAATCACTCCCCTCCCCCCCGCTCTTTCAAAAGAGGTCTAGCCTAGCCTCTCAAGCAAAGAAGAAGATCCAGATTTCTGTAATACTAATTCCGAACCCTACTACCCCTTCGCCATCAAAAACGGACAATCAAGCCACAACTGGTGCTGCCCCAAGCCCGAGTTAACCACCTCCAACAACCTCGCCGTCAAATCCACCAGAGCCTCATCCGGGAACTGCTCGTTATTCATCCGAAACCATGCCGCCGGCAGCTCCCAGACACACTGATCAATAAGCAGTCGTCGAAGGCCGCAGTCACCGCTAGTGTGCTCGTAGATCCAGCCGAGCCAGTGTGTCTGCACGGCCCCCCGGGTCCTAGCTCGCCACAGCTCGATGCCTTCGATGCAGTCGTTCTGAAGACCCGCGGTGCCGAGTTTCCCTGCGAAGACCCAGAGCTGGATGAAGGTCTCGGCCGAGAAGAGCATTTGCGGGATGATGGTCCTGCCGTGGTAGAGCCATGTCAGATACGCTGAAAACAGTTCTGGGGAAACGTGAACTTCTTGCGGTAGGTCAATTGTGTGTACGATGTTGTTGCTAACTTGATTCGGGAGATCGGGAAGCTTGACTTGGATGATGTTTCGCGTGCGTTTAGATACTTTGCTGAAGCTTCGCTTGGCTAAGAAGATGTTTCTGAGATATGGCGAGTGACGGAAAAGAAGATCTCTATGGACTTCGAACACGGCGTGGCCACTGTCATGTTTAACTCTGATATTGACGGTTGTTCTGTGATTTGCAAATGGGGTAAGAGAAAGATCGTCAACGAGACGGCCCATCAGCACAAGTTCTGACGAGTTTTGGAGACTGACAGCTCGGCTAGATGTAGTCCGAGAGCTGAAGCTGCGATCAGAAGCTGTGACTGGCTCATCTGGCATAGCTTTTGCTTTTGTTAGAAAAAGATGAATCATGTGGATGCAGTGCATATAGGAAATACTCACAAAAGTTGTCTCCTCCACGGTCCTCGTTCAATAGATATGTTGGCATAGTTCTTGTAATAGAAACATAAATCTTGAAACAGCCTATCCAGACGAGATGTATATGGTAGAGATAAAAAGAGCCTTTTCCCCGAATAGTGGAAGAAAGGTTGATTCTAAGCCGATTTTATTAGTATCATGAAGCTGAAAAGAAGATATGTTAGAAGTTCTGCGTCTCTAGACATAACATGAGTATATTGCAACTAGTATGCCATAGATCTATCATGAAAGATCCAAAGGTGAACATAATAATTTTGCGTGAAGTTTGTGAATACCCTGCACATCTTTTCACGCTTAACTTTGAGAGAGAGACAATGAAAAGTATAAATCATCTACATCACATTTCTTGAGTTAATACAGTAAAGAGATACATACACATCAAGTGTTGTAATGAAATTGTAGACGAATCATAGCTGATATAATATTGAGAAAATGACTAATCTATACACGTACACAGCATTGCCATTGATGGCACCAACCCTCTGTGTCCCGCACTAGCCCAATCCCAAAACAGACCCAATCCGCCCACTAGATACAGAGATGAGATGGCTCAAAGGAAAAAATAAAGCAACGCAACGCAAAGCAGAACAAACAACAGCAAGCAACGCAAAAATAACCAAATAAAAGCAATCAAAACAAAAATTAAGATGTATATCGAACAAGGTATCTGAAGAATAAATAACGGAGATTCTGGAATATTAAAAAAAATTCAATAGGTTCAGATAAAAGGACAGGGCAGAAACAATACAACGTGGGCCAGCCAAGAAATGTGTAGACATTAAGACGCGCCGAGCGCATGAAACTAGTTTTGTAGGAGATAAGAGAGAGAGAAAGCCTAATATGACCGACCAGCCCCGAATTGTTGCCCCAACCTCTGAAGGAAATGCCTGTATCGCTATATGCCGAAACAAAGGAAAGACGATAAAAATAAATCCAATAAAAAACCAAAAAGCAGTACTAAATAGCAAGCAAAAAAGCAAGACGAGATGGATATCAGGAAATCTAGTTGCACAGCTGACAAAGGAAACCATAAAATCATTATCAATTTTTAGTACACGCTATCTTCATTGTCATCAGCTCCTTGTGAGATCATTGAAGGAGTTGAGACATTTGAAGAAGCTTCCATATCGTCCTCATAGCCCACCAGGGCTTGTGAGTGGAGTTTGAATGATTCACCCATGAGTTTTGTGATACTAGCACAAGTTAGTCTAAGTGCATCACGGGAAAAAGAGATTTAAGAAAAGATTAACTTACCCCCAAACAACAACTTCGTCGATCATGCTGCCCCAGAGACGTGCCACAGTCGAGCTAAGCTTTGAGTTGTAGGCACCAGCAGAGTCATCATCGAAGAGACTTCTAACCTTGTTGTACATGACCTTTTCTTCTTCGGTGGCAGGCTCTTCGTCATGTTCCAGGCGATAAAGCCACAAGCTAAGGATAACCATCAGGTCCAGCCCACACAACGGATGCTCAACGCTCCAGTTGGTGGCGGATGTCCTTGCAACCCAGCGAATGCCCTGTAGGGCTGCGGTTTCAATGCAGTTGTAGCATTCTTGGATCACTTTGATCATCTCACTGGACCTCTTGACCTTGTCCCGCGCGTTTGACATGGCAGCAGCAACCTCGTACGAATCGTGGTATCTCAGTGCTTCTTGAATCGATTTCAGGTCGACCTCGAGACGGGCTCGGGTATTGCGGAACAATGCCATGGCATTGAAGATCAATGGATGACCCTTGTGTGGGGCGCTGAGAGGAACAGACACGGTCTCCGGTTCGCAAAGTTCCAAGGATTTCTCCCAGGTCTCTAGTGCAAGACGGAGCTTGTATTCTGTGACCACGTCCTGAAGAGCTTCGGGACTGCGCTTATGATACCACACTTCGAGGAACAGGGCATTAATCATAACACGCGTGGCGAAAGCACTGTAGCGCAAGGATTCTCCTTGGAACAAGTTGTCATGTGCTTCGATGAAGGATGGAATCTGCGAGGCCCTGAGTTGTTCGCGCCAAGAAGCCTCATCGACACTGTTAAGATTCCACATAGCTTCCGTTGAAGGCAGAGGCAGATCCTCGAACTCATTGAAGCTGATGGCTGGGGTGTGGTTGAAAGTCAAAGTCAACAAGCCAAAGAAGATGTACACAGCATAGTATGTGCGGCGACAACCTTCATCTTCAACCCATTCAGCCTGAGTGGGCAGAGCCCCCTCACGGGCTTCAGTCCTCAGCTTGAGCTCGTAACGGTTACCCGCCACCATGTTGGCAAGCAGACTCTTGATGGAGCAAGCCCATTCGAGACCCTTAGGATCACCACTCCAGCTGGCAAAGACCATGTTGAGCAGAGAGCTTTGCATGGTCCACAAGGGACATTTGCGCGAACTGAAGTTCTCCTTGTTCTGCAAGAATTGATTAACAAGCACCTTGGAGCCGATGTGAAGCATGTAGGCTTGGTCTTGATCGAAAGCATACAAGGCGCCAATTGACAAGACGGCCAGCAGAAGCGGCGGCGACACCTTCGTCGGCTTAAACGAGCATGGGTGCAAGAAGGGCAAGTGATGATGGAACAGGCTGAAGTACGTTGCAAGGTACCGGTTCAAGGAAGCCAGGCCTGGAAGGCGGAAGCTATCAGGAATGGCTCGCTCGCTGTCATTACCACGGATGTTATCCAGGATCACATTGCGATCTTCGTCAGTCAGGACTTTTGGTGCCTTTGGAGAGGCCGATGAAGTCCCTGGAGACCTGTGACGATCCGAAGGTGACTGCCCTCCCATAGCAGAGGCAATTGGGGAATGCTGACTTGGAGTACCAGCTCCAGATGCAGGCAATGAGTTGATCATGGACTGCAGAGCTGGGACAAGTCCGTTGTAGGTAGACGAAGCATGCTTCATAATTGGGGGCAGCTGGTTCGGATGGGGCTGTAAAGTGCTGACACTGGTGAACGAGGTCTGGGAATCGTGAGACCCCGAAGTAGCCGACGAAATGGAATGCGATTTTGGCTCAGTGACAGACTGTGGCATGAAGGAGTCCCATTGCACCTGCGGTAAGGAGATGGCTCCCGAGGGGTATGTGACTGACGGCTCCAGGAGCGCGGCTCCATGAGGGGAGTATGCCATTCCAGGCCTAGTCTCATATGGGCCAACGCCAGCACTGCGCATTGCCGCAGTGGCTTTGTGGTGTAAGTCGGTCATCAACATGGCCGCCGTTTCGAGATCAACCATGCCATCGCTGCTCGCCTCGATCTGCTCGAGAGCAGATGTGTCGATGGCGATGGGAGTCTTGGAAGACGCCGCCACGCTATTGGCCTTGGGTCCTTGTCGTCGCTTCACGTCGCTGTGCAGAGGGATGCCTCCGTCCTTCGCGTGCACGGTGCGATCATGTCGCAGCAATAAATCACGTCGCACGAAGGTACTTCTACACTTCATGCACTTGAACGGGCGTTCTTTGGTATCTACAAATGCAATGGTTAGTGGATGTAATGGGACGGGGCGATGATTGAGCGACGGGGAGGAGAGGGAGGCGGAGGTGGGATCGCGAGCCGAAGCACCAACAATCCACGCGACCCCCCTTCAAAGAGGGGAAAAGAGGCAAAACTTACGAGATCTCTCATGTCGACTGCGATGCTCACTCCGACTGAAAGCCCGATTGCAGAACTGACACTTGTACTTCTTCTCTGGGGCCAGAGAGGACTTGCGCATGGTGGTGGACGAGGCAGCAGCGGGCAACATGGAGATGCTAGCCACAGGCATTTTGACGGTGAAAATAACGAGCGAGTGTAAATCCGCGTGGATGGGGGGGTGTCTTGTCTATTTCACAGAGCGATGGTTGAAATCGTCTGGCGCGCGGGCAGGGGCGTGAGTTTTAAAGTGCGACTTGAATTTGCTGGTTCGTATTGGTGATCATTTGTATTTGCGGTATGTTCATCGATGTTGGTAATGGTATATATAGGATGGCTCGAGCCAGTGTCGCGATCTGGAGTCGCGAGAAGCGGGTGGGAGAGGGCGCACTAAGTATAGAGGAGATGGAGGGGACGACGCAATGCCCGATGCGAAGTGGATGCTGGTGCTGGTGCTTTGAGATGCGGTGATGGATGAAGATTAAGATGAAGATGAAGGAGGGATGAAGACGGAAGTTGGCGAANGGGGGAGGATAGTGGGCAAAAAAATGGAGGGGAAAGGAGGGAGATTGAGAATAAAGGGAGCGCTGATGAGGGTGGGAAGGGGGGAGGGCTTAGCGGGCTGGTGGATTGCCTGGGTGTGCAGAGCGTGGGCGGGGTTTGTTCGTTGCTGCTCTGCTGTGCGTTGCTTTTGGGGGTGAGGCGGACGCGTGCTGGGGCTGGGTGCCTCGTGCCCCTGTTAAAGCGGCAGTGGGCNAACTCCTCCGAGAGAGAGAGAGAAACCTCCCAGGTCTGCGTGGCGACCAGCACGCCCGGGTTTGCCGTGGCTGCTGTTGTCCTCTAGTCCTCTAGTCCTCTTTTTCTTCCTCCCTTGATGCTGCCAACTGCTGTACTGCTGTTCGCTGCTGGTTGCTTGCAAGTTGCTGGTAAACACGTACTACATACTATGGTACACAAACACCCACGCCTGCCTGGCATTGAACGCGCTGAAAGTTGAGAGGAGTCTAGCTTTTGCTTATTTTTATACCGGCCTTGCGTTAGACTGCCCTATGGAACTGCTTTGCTTTGCTACGCAGTGGTACTTGCTACGATATACAGCTCTGACAGGCACAGTGGCAGCCCGACATGTCTAAACGGAATAGAACTGAACTGTGCCCAAAGGGTTTATTTTTGTTACTATGGCCATCATTTCTTCTGCTGCTGCTGCTGCTTGGTACGTGTCAACGCCCGTTGCTTGTGTCTAATGTATGTCTACTGTACTGTACAGTAGTACTACTAGCTGTATGCACTGTATGTATAGGGTGTATGTGCGTATGTATGCCTAGTTCCCGAGTCCGTTGGGTCAGTCCCGCCGGTATGATTCTTGGTTGACGAGGAGAGCTGCCCCTCCGCTAAATTACACACGCGTGAGCATCGATGACAGCACGACACCGCAACGCGCGAGAGGGGCCTGAGGAGCCATCTAGAAGGGCAACGCAGACGCAACATCAATTATTCAACTTTCTGTACGACACTGGAATAGGCATGAGAAATGGCGACGGAGATGGACGATGAATGATGGAGGCGCAACTGGCCAATGCAGCCCGCCCCGTTTCCATTCTGTGGCTAGACGCTCCGGGCTCTTTGCGGTACCGCCAGCAATGATCTGCTCTACTGTATCTTTACTGCCCGCCATTGAAGGAAGCACAGAACAATTTAGGAACAGAGCGCGTGCGCGCGCGAGAGAGAAAGAGAGAGAAGAGAGGCCGGTGAGCGAAGAGCGTGCCAGTTGGGAACTGAGGGGGCCCAAATGCCAACGCACCACTGTAACGAGCCGTTGAGAGGTGAGCCCCGAGGCCCAGAAAACACCCGTCTGGTAGCCCGGTGGCAGTTGCTTTAGGCGTGGTTTAGGCGGTGCGCC